>OU452221.1:23681090-23725567 GCA_911728455.2 Marthasterias glacialis | reverse complement strand
TTGTCGAACACTACAGGTCGGACAATGATTTGTCGGAACAAATGGGTTGGACATAATGGTTCAAAAATATCATTGTCGGACATAATGGTGCGTAACACACGTCTATTCAAAGCTCTTGTTTAGGGATTTTTAAAATAGGTCTCGGACTACTTGACTTTCCATGCTACTTAAGATCATGATGAATCCATGCTTTTCAGGCTACTTTCAACGCTGAAAAGTAACCAGGGAAAATGTGGCGCATTCAAACACAAAGAGATTTTCCACGTAGCGATTACGCTTTAAAAGTTGCCATGGCAACGGTTATTCACTCTCTGCACCGTTTAGACAAATCGCCAGACTTGGATTTGTTTTTCTTTTTTTTTTTTTTCTCTCTTCGGGTATAATTCTGATGTTATAAAAGCCTTTTGTAAATGAAAAACGAGCCTCGGGGCTATGCGCTGGGTTGCATTACACCACGGAGTAATGACAATTGAACGAGTCTTTCTGTCTTACTCATTCTTGAGAGATGTAACACGAGAATAACCTGCAATGAATTTGAATTTTCTGCAATTCTTTTTTTAGTAGATTCTGAATGTCTTCAGTGAATATGCTAGAAAATTGAAGGCGAGGGAGATGATTGCGTAAATAGACCTTTTTTTTCACTGGGTGTTAGCCACTCAACCGTCCTAACTACTCTAAAAAAGAAAGTTAAGTGCGTATGAAATAAACAGTGTCGTGGTGTCAGTGCCGCGGCTTTTAGTTGAAATAATGTCACCGGGTGAACTCGTATAGCCATACATCCCAAAGGACAAGGATCCCGAAAAAAGGAATTTTCTTTTTAAAAGGGAGAATCAATGAAAATAAACATCAATTGAATTTGTTGTTTTTTTTTACTTTTGTTGAAGATATATCAGTTTGAGGAGGTTTCTAATGTGTGATGGTGTCACACATTTTGAATCATGCAGTACACCTGGGTTTAATTTTGATTCTTCATTGGCACCGATTTCAAGAAGATGCTTAGTTCACTAATTTCCTAAGCACACACACACACACGAACAAAAAAAACAAACAAAACAAACAAACAAACAACCCAACAAACAAACAAACAAACAAACAACCCAACAAACAAACAAAACAAACCAAACAAACAAAACAAACCAAACAAACAAAACAAACAAACAAACAAACAACCCAACAAACAAACAAACAAACAAACAAACAAACAAACAACCCAACAACCCAACAACCCAACAAACAAACAAACAAACAAACAAACAAACAAACAAACAAACAAACAAACAAACAAACAAGCAAGCAAGCAAGCAAGCAAGCAAGCAAGCAAGCAAGACAGCAAGCAAGCAAGCAAGCAAGCAAGCAAGCAAGCAAGCAAGCAAGCAAGAAAGCAAGCAAGCAAGCAAGCAAGCAAGCAAGCAAGCAAGCAAACAACCCCAAAAAAAAGAACAACCAACCAACCAACCAACCAACCAACCAACCAACCAACCAACCAGCTAACCTGCCAGCCAGCCAGCCAGCCAGCCAGTCAGCCAACAAACAACTCAACAAACAAACAAACAAAAAACAAACAATCTAACAACCAAACAAAAAACAAACGAAAAAACAATCAAACATCCTAACAACCCAACAAAAAAAAACCAACAAACAAACAAACAATCAAACAACCGAACAAACCGAAATCAACGTTATTCTCTCAGATTTGCTTTTCACCCGTCACGTGTCATCCAAAAGCGGAGGTTATTTTAGTTTTACGCAACTAATAATGCTTAATTAAGGCAATACATTTTGCTGAATTCGCTTCAAGCGAAGGGGCTTATCCGGTCTCTACAAAATTAGGCCCACGGGAACCAGTTTTTCATTTCGACTTTTAAGCTAATAGGCATATTGACCTTTAGCAAGTCATACTTATAAATCAAGGGAAAATAGACTTTCTTGGATGTCATTGGGGAATTGGATATTTCTTTGTATTCTTGCGGGTACAACTATGTAAATATCTCCTTTTTTTGGAAGAAGTCTTGGCTCTGAGAAGAGCCGTTTGGTCTGTTGTCCGTGTTTTGGACTAGCTTGCTGTAGGCGTAGTCTGGTTACTGGTGGAGGTGGGGTCTGGATGATGCTTGTACTGGACCAGTGGATTTCTGCTGTTGGCGGGAAATGCTGTGATAGATGTTCCTTTAAAAAATTAACTTTGAGAGGAAACGCCCCTTTCCCCCATCGAGACATGTAAGAAACCTTTGAAAAACAAAATAAATACAAATAAAACAAATCAAACACTAGCCGAAACACTGTATCTATACAATTATCAGTTGCAAAAAGCACAAAAGTAAAACAGCTACAAAAGCAAGGAAATTAAAATTCTCGAGATGGTAGTCGGAAGATAGTACTAGTAAACACCCATTAAAGAAACGTGTCCCCATTCTCTTGAGTAAATAACTAAGACAACAGCAACGAGCATGGATTCTGCTGTGGGCGGGAAATGCTGTGATCGATATTCGTTTGAAAATGTAACTTTTACAGAAACGTCCCGTTCCCCCTTTGAGATACAACAAACCCTGCCCTGAAATAAAAAAAATAAGTGAATAAATAAACAAATAACAAATAACCCAAACACTAGCCAAACACTGCATTTATACTATTATCAGTTGTAAATAGCCAAAAGTAAAATAGCTACAGCAGCAAGACAATTAAAATTCTCGAGATGGCGTTCGGAAGATGGTACTAGCCTTCCTCCAGTGACAAGTCAACACCCATTAAAGAAACGTGTCCTCGCCTATTGAGTAAATAACGGAGACAACGGCCGTGAACCAAGCCTAAATCCAATAGATGTGTTGTTCGCGAGAACTGCGTAAGCGTTCATTACATACTCTTTTGTTGAACGCTACCGTTTGCACTAAAATCTCCAAACCGATACCAATCAACTCAATTTTAAATGGCTGCACTTAATATTCTTTTATATCTGAAACACAGTTGTTTCCTACGTCCAGAAAGAAAGAAGAAAAAAAAAATTCCACTGAGCCAGAAACAACAAACCTGACTAAAAATAAACTGTTAACTGAATTATTTGTTTTAACCTTGGGAATAGCGGAGAAAAACATAACAGAGGGACACGTACAGAACGGCGATAGGGAGAACTCGCTTTCTGTTCGATTTGAAATTACGCCGGAAAGACATGAAAAGAGTTGTCACGCCCGCTTTCAAACCTAGACGACGTCACGTAATATTGAACAACGAAGATTCTGTTTGCCTACATTGTCAGTGTGCCACGTCATTATTAGATCGTAATAGTGTAGTTCACTCATGTTCGTCGATAAAATACTTTTTTTTTTTTTTTTTTTTTTTTAATTTGATAAACATAAAGTCGTGGCAAATGTTGATTTAGATGAGCACAATTGATGGATTTAGACTATACTTACCAAATTTATTGAGCCTATAAGTTTTCAACGGGGTCAACGATGTAGTCTGAATCTCAGAGAGCAAACAAGAGAAAGAGGGGGGAGAAAGAGCGGAGAGAGTGGGGGGGGGGGGAGGGGAAGGGAAAACAATGCTCTAGTTTAATTGAGAAGTGATTAGAACAGGTAGGTTCGATTTCTAGTCCAAAACTCTTGTTTTGTTTGAAACTTTTTTTAATTTTTAAACTGTAAAAACACTTGTTCACAATTTTCTCGTTACTGACCGATCGAGCTTAAACGTTCACTGGTTTGTCGTCTCATGTGTTGGGTTTCATGTTGTTTCATCACATGCAGGTTCTGGTTTCCTGACAATTACCAATGTTGGCCTTGTACTTTAAGAACTATATACAAATGCAACGGATATCGCCAGAGTGTCGTAATTTCGTTTTGTATACCTGGACGATTTTTTTCCTTTTATGATATTATTTTGCTCTCACTGTTTACATTTGAGGCACAATTTATGCATATCTTATCTTGTCGGATGAAAAGGAACGCAAACGATGTTTGAATATCAACAAAAATGTATTCAATGTTAAGATGAAAGCTAGCGGTGACACAATGTATTAAAAGATCTTAGTAAGTGTGTGTTTCTGAGAATAACCGGAGGTTTACTCGACGTTTCGAACCGTATGCTCTGATTTTCATCAAGGGAATGTTGCTATCTTCCAAGTTATAGTTAAATGTTTCAATTGAGATCTGAGAAGTTCTCTCTAATCAAATGGAATGGCAGATTTTACTGGAACTAAACTTAGATTTCATTCCATTAAAACTTGTTGCTATAACATGATACGGCTCTTCATCAGAAATGTAGTATCCTTTTTAATTTACCCACTTTTCCATGACAAATTGTTGCTTCTTTCCTATACATTTTAATAAGGTTTGTGTATAAACATTAAAAGTACAAGCGAAAGGTCCGTTCTATTGCACGTGTCAACTACAGGATGTCTGAAAAAAAATAATAATATTAAAGTAAACAAGCAAATAAAAGCTTATTAAATTTCATTTGCAGTTTTGGTATAGCGATATCATGATCTGACAATATGTCTGCACTGATGGCGACACATTTAGTATGAACCTGGACGAGACGCCATAACTTGTCGCAGACTCGCAACACTCCAGCAATTTTCTTAGAGTGGGTGACGCTGTACTACAAGAAAGCTGATCGGAAATAAATGTTATAAATCCAACCGCACGAGGGACCTGATTATAGAAGCGGGTATCAAAGCAAATAAATCTGTTTTTTTTTTCTCGCCGTTGCAAAGACCAATTTTAATTTATTTCCCCAACAGGTTATATTTGAAGAGTTACATGTACTGCGCCGTGCAAACGTCTTGGACTTGAACCTGATACGTAATTTTGGATCCGATTTCCCTTTAAAATAATATGTCTATGTTCCAGATCTTGATCCTTCTCTTTGGATGCTGTTAGGCAAACTTGAGATTTGCCTGGAGCTTGATTCCCGACAGAATGAGACACAGAGAACAACAATCTGTGAGATAAAGGGAACGACTGTCAGATTTTTTAAGTGTTACTCAATGGGGGGATATTATTAAATCAAAGTCCAGACGAATCGAAAGCTTTGCTCCAAGAAATGACTTTCAGACTAATACGAAGCGGTGCTAATTAAGAAATGAACACAGTAGTGTTTCCATTCAAGGGAATGAACGTTTTATACTTTTCATATTCGTTTGCTGATAGGCAATGTGCGTCTTGAGTTTCGAGTGCCTTAGAGTTAACAATAACCAACCAGAGAATAATACTTCAATTAGTATTTCAGAAATAACAGACCGTCTTGCTGACAGACACTGTCGATTTGATTTTGCGTTGAGTGTTATATTTGAATGGGTCGGTACTTTTTTCAATTTAAGAAAAAATAAAATACATTATCGAATATTGTTTGGTTAAGTTTGTTTTGCCTTAGGATCTTCTGAGGAGCTACGACTGAAAGCTTTCTTATAATTTGCTATTTCTTTAAGTTGTTTACTCCTGAACTACAAAAAAAGCTTGAGTTCTCTATTAAGAATGAAACTTTGCACGGTTGATCTCGTGAGGTATGCTGTATCCTCACGGAATTGTACAATCTTATGAATGATTTTAGTTCCGGAATGACGCGGCCGTGAAATAAACCGACGTTTCGATCGCTTTGCTCTGATGGCCTTCAACAGAAAACTGAAAGCAAGAGTATTTTTACTCAGACCATTCAAGGCCCTTTAAAGCAGATATAGAGCACACTAAGATAATGGGTAACGTACACATCTGTTCGTGTAAATGAATTACTATTCCACAAAATTCTACAAACAACCTTATCGCAATATCTAGGCCTACATTAACTGTGTGTTTGTTGTCGTCACTAGACCTAAATGTTCACTGAATGCAAATATAAAACCTATACTAACAAAGGTACTTTGGATTACAAAAATAGAAGCAACAAATTGTTATGAGTCAAAATAAATGTGCTTTTTTAATTGGTCTGCCATCAGATATCAAGCTTGACAACACACACACACACACGCACAACGCAGATTAGTTTGTCGAAGCAATTCCGGATATTTTTTCCCGATGCAACAAAATGTGCTCGCACATACAGTTTTTAATTGTATACAAAATATTGCCGGTCACACACACACACAGAGAGTCTGGAGGGGTCTCCAGAATAAGCAATTCGCTGGTTCCCTAGTGGGAGATTTTGCTGAAGATTATCGATTAGGATACACACAGACAGGATTTACCTGAGTGGGCTTATCTTGTCCCTTAATGCGCTGAAATTGATATCGTCTTTGAATATTGGATTTTGTTTTTATTTGTGTTTGTCTTGAATACGGTGTGCGGCATGAATGATACGGCTGAGTGTAGGTACCACACCATAAGGGGGATAAAAGAAAGACCATAATATAACAACAAAATTATGAATTAAAAAAATCAAGCCCCCCCCCCAAGAAAAAAAAGAAGAAGAAGAGAAAAAGAAGCTATTCTGATAGCAATGCCGCCGCGGTCAATACGCAACCCACCAACCCTTTCCAGTTCAGACATTGAAATGGTTGTTATTTCCACAAAATAATAAGTCCGTCTTCGGAAGCTCAATAGACCAAGACAACCGAGTAACTTGCACTCGAGTAATAATTGTCCTTCGGGAGAGATTTATTTATGAGGATGTTTGAAGACAACATTCAGAGCAAGTGAACGCCAACTGTGTACATGAGTGAGTTGATCGCATTAGGGAATCGGGGAAAGAGCGTGGAGGAAATATGGTAATGAGATAGATTGCAATTTGTGACATGATTTTCAACGGGGTTGATACAACGTTGACATTTTAAAGATGTTTTACATAAATTTGTATTTTTTTTATTTCAATCATATCCTTAAGTTTTCACTTGTGACTTGTTCTTAATGAGATCATATATTCATGAGAATAAAACAAAAATAAAGACGAACAATGTTTGTAAACGTCAATGTTAGCCTACCTGTATTAAACTAAATTGAAGTAAGATTTGATTTGAGAGGAATAACATGGCAGTAACTCTCAGGCTGAAACATTTAAAAGAAAGAAATTGAACTGGAATCAAGTAATAAGAAAGTAGACTTTCAGAGTGATATTTTGTTTACATCTGTTTGGCAAAACTTCACCCTTGATTGTGCGTACATCTTCACGAAATGTAAACTACCGGCCATCAATGTGAAAAATGAAGAAGATAAAACAGAATCAAGACCTCACAAAAAAGCTTCTTACTGAGGAAATTAGGTGTTGAAAAACAGCCAGACAAATAACAGACAAACAAACAAACCAACAAACAACCCCACAACCCAACAGCGTCAGTTTGATACAGTGTCGGGTCAGTTTGACACTAATTATGGGTCATACTGACCCAGAAATGGGTCCGGCTCCCTGGAACTCAGAATCCGGCTCCATTATGATTGCTGATGGAAAAACTCTATTAACGTTAGTGGTGCTTAGGAAATTATAACACCGTGGGCCATAGTTGTGATAGCAAATGTCCAGGTTGCTATCTAACGTCGTCGAATTTCCTTTATAAAAGGGGAAAAAGAAGAAAAGAAAGCCGTACTATTCTAGTCTCAATTTGAGAAGAATAATTATTTAAGCCAACATCTGACGATAAATCAACTGCATTTTTTCACCAGCGAGGAAACGAATTACACTTCAAATCCAAACAAGGTTGAAACATAATATCAAACGTGCAAGTGTGCCAGCATTAGTTCTGTTTCATTTTCATGCAGTGACCTTCTGGAAAGATGCAACCGAAATAAATCAAGCTAAGGACTATTTAACTTGATGTCTTAGGTATACAATTTTAAGTATGGGCTCGCGGGAGAAGGCAACTTTACATTACTACCCAATGGGGGGGGGGGGGGGGAAGGGGGCACCATCCAGCGTAATTAATTCGGCATTTGATGTAATCAAACTAATTGAGATCTTTTAATAACAATAATTACAAAAGGGATAACGGCAATTATTATTCTAGCTTGTTTTAACCTACACCGATGTCCAATAAAACACATTTTACTCAACGACCTTCAGAGTCCTTTCGTTATAATATAAAAAAGTAGTTTTACCCATCTCAATGTTATGATAGTAACGCTATCTCCACAAATCGAGGAAAGGGATTACACAAACTAGTTTTGTTTTTCTATCACTGGTAAATAGGTTTATACACTTCCTGTAAATGTTTTTCTTTCCTGGTTGTGGTTTTACTTTTCCCATCAATTATCTTGCCATGATTGATTTTAACCACATACCAGTATCAACACAGGCCACCTTTAATCTGTGATTGAAAAACACGAATGGCTCGGCACGCAGCACCATTGGGTTAACGTTTCAAATTGGGTCCAGTCATGCGATGTCAAATATCAGATTCTCCGCTACCGTGAAAATACCCATTGGAGAGTTTCCAATGGTAATATTTTATCTATGTAAATCCGCAGCCAAAGCGTTTTAACTCCACGGTTTTTAAGATCGGAAGTGTCAGAAAAATGTTGCACTATTACTATCATCCGAATTCTTGCCATTTCAGAGCAGAAGATTTACCAACTTATATACCTGCCGTGGGATGGCAAAAGGTCGTGGGTTCGAATCCCACCGAGTAATATGCCTGTGTGTGGTTTTTTTTCCACGGGAGTCGGGGAAAATACAGAGTATACAGTGCTTAGCTCACTTCGGCGTATAGGTAAAACACAACTAATATCCTTTATCCCTGATGCAAAACTTCACATCTATTTTATTGTCGTCTGTACTTTCTAAATTTGATAATAAACAATTCTGCACGCATAAAACATGCCGAAGATGTTACCGGCAAGTTGTCATTGTGCGCAAAATTAAGTTAGCAACGTGTGTAGCAATTTAGAGAAAACTAAGTTCTATACCCTAGGGATGTCCACGGAGATAGTTGATTGACCAAAGCAATAATACTAGCCACTGACTTTATAGCCGTATGAAAAACAGCTACTACTATTTCTATATAATACCAATATAAGCACGCGCACTATTGAGCACATAATCATAACCATGACAACACAGCATAGCTTGCGAGTTGATTTGTTTTAACTGATACAAAACGATAGTTGTATTATTGAAAAAAATCTGCCGAGAATACGCAAAACACTCGCCTTGCGCGTAAAGACTTTTGACAAGACGGACACGCAGAACAAATCCAAGGATAAATGTCAAACTTGATGATTCTTCTTCTGTCTCATCAATTTTTTTGATTAAATGATTGGGTCCAAATCGGATTTGTTGTCGTCGTGTTTCGAAGGAGAAAATTTAATAGGTTTTCACGAGAGAGCTGGCTATACGGTTATCCTGGGGTAGACTTGCCAGCAAACATTAGTTGTGTCTAGATTTCCCGCTGTCAGAAATCGACGTTACATCCTTACACCAAATCCGGTTATCACTTTCAAGCTTGATACTGTTGAATGAATTATCATCCTATCTGCATGGACGATTGTCAAGCTCTCCGATGCTTTTAGTGGGGGGGGGGGGGGGGGGGGAATTAATAAGAGTGAAATAACAACTCCTGCTAGAAACATGTTTAAAAGACCACAACGGGACAACGAAATTGACCGCCCTATCAAAGGTATAGAGCTAATGATGTACCGTGACATTGAACGAATATTCAGTGATATGGGTGAGGAATAAACATCCCCAAGTGTTATTGAAGCCTCTAGTCGAACGCACTTCCAGTTGTTATCAAGCATAAAATCGTCGTGTGCCCAGCAAAAGGGCATAAGGCCTTACGCCCTTTTACCGGGAACATAAAGTAGCTCGTCCCAGTAACAAAAGGATGTAAGCAACAAAATGGCTCCTGACATGAAACATATGTCATTTTTGTTATTTTGTTTTGGATAAAATTACCCTGAAGACATGTTACCCCAATCCCCATGCAGACTTTAATATTTCTAGAATGATTTTTGCATGGCAACCAAACTCATAATTCTTGGAACACAAATTTTAACATAAATTGCTTACGTCCTTTTACCGGGAACTTTCCCTTACGTCCTTTTGCCGGGCACACGACGAAATAGTCTCAGCTGATAACCCTGACATAAAATGTGAGCTGCGCTGCAAGCTGTACTGGATAATACAAACATAATGCCCATTACAGATCTAACCGTTGTAAACTCTATATCTTTTGAAATATTATTAAGTAAACATATAATGAGTATCTGTGCATGGGTATGCACAAACCATCCGTGTATCACATGAATTACTCTAGACTCTAGGTTTGAATTATGGACCGAGTTAAACAGTTTGAACAACGGCATATGACACTTTTATTTGGCCAGGTTTATAGGGAATCCAGGTAACTTTCGGTTCAGATGTGTCAATACATCACTGTATAGGAGTTTACGTTATGGGCCGGGTTTACACTTGTGAAACCAAAGACATAGCATGGAGGTACAATACCTCCGTGGACACAGCAAGTGCAATTAGTGAGGTACAATACCTTCATGGACACAGCAAGCGTAATAAGTGAGGTACCCAAATAGATATATCACAAGCAGTCGATTTCACAACGCGCTAAGATAGATCTTAAGATAAGTAAATGTATGAATCAATCTTAATTGCTAAGGAAAGTGTGATGTCACAATACCAATCACTATGCATCTTAAAGTAATAGGATGATTCCTCAGTCAGGAAGAGTTTGGTTAGTGAGGTATTTAGGGAGATTATAACGAGCAGTCGATTTCACGAAGCGCAGGTGAGTAAATGTATGAATCAATCTTAATTGCTAGGGAGAGTGTGAAGTCACTATACAAATCACTACGCACCTGAAAGTTAGGATGATTCCTAAGTTAGGAAGAGTTAGGTGAAATCGACTGCTGTAGACCGGGTTACATTATGGGTCGATTTACACTTTAAACCGATGACATAACTAGCGGGGGCACAAGGGTACTAGACTGGTTTACATGATTGGTTGGGTTCAGTTGGGTTCATACTTTGAACCAATGACACAACTTTGGACCAGACATTTACAAAACTGAGTGCCCTATAACGATTTTCCCCGGTTTTAATACGCTGGCCATTGAATCAATACAAACGAACTTGGGTTACAATGTTGAGCAACATATTTTCTGTGTGTCGGGTAAGCCAATAAATGACTAGGTCTATAAATCACATTAATTACTGGTTATAGATACACAGACTGTGCAATGCTCATTTTCACATAATGGGTATCAAGCCTAAGTTTTCTAATAAAAGTTGTTTTTCAATTAAATTTGGAAAACTTGTGTTTCGTACATTCTGAAAAATCCAAAATACTAGTTCCCGGTTATAACTCGAAACGAGTTAATAATAGTATTACTGCTCAAAAGAGTATTTTCCAGAAATTATTTAAGCCAAACATTTTAAACTACTAGAATTGTACATTGCTTCATATGTCTATATGTATTAAAACACAATGTTAATTTGATGGAGGAAATAAAATAAAAAAATGGAAAATTTCACTGGCACTACGATTCATATTACCTACAAGCAATCAAGTTGAACATGATAGCTGGGATGGGGTTGCTTATGCAGGGAAACCCTGGAGGGGAACAAACGTACAAATTCCACCTTGGGACCAAAGATATCCAACGAAAAATGATGAAGGCTTCGTGACAGAATTTAATTGATTTTTTCCCCTCAACATCTCAATAGATTTGTGAAGGTTTCCTGACGACCGTGGACGAAATCAGATCCAGTCAGCAAAAATTTGAATACAATGTAGATTTGTGGAAAATATTGAGACTGAAGTGGAGTTTTACATACAGTTTTTGGACTTTGAAATGTAGAAATTCATTCGTGATAGAATATTAATAATAACTGTGAGCTATGCCCCATGAAGAACTTGCTCAGTTGATTTATTTCAATAAAATTATTTTGGGGCTTGTGTACGAAAGGGTTTTTTTTTTACCGGAAAGAAGAAAATATACAAAACGGTTCAAACATCAACTTCATTTACGTCTATGAAAACACTCGGGAAATATGTACTTCGAATGTTGCTGCAGTGTTCAAAAGAAAGCTAGCAGTTTTCAGGTTTGTTTTTCGCCTTCTTTCTTCCTTTTTATCTACAACATCTACATATAGTTACATTGATTTCTTAGTAAATCTCAAATTTTCCAAATCATTGCAAAACTGTGCGTTCCAAATGGTTCTCATTTCCTTATCAAAATTAAGCTTGACGTATGTATCGGCAGTATGCGTTCAAGGGAAAGCAAAGATGTTGATTTCATTTCCCTGTATAATGTGCAAACAATTGTGAAACGATGCGTAATAATTTCATTTGCCGCTCCAGGCCATTTCGTCATAAGTAGAACATATAGTATGAAGAAATGTCGGCCGCACAGAATCAAAGGAACAATATTTCCGAACAAATTTCCGGAATAAATTGCGAGTGAATGGGCAAGTTTGCAGAATGGCCGGGTTGCGGTCCTTTGATATTTCTGAACATGAACGCCAATTTTTTGTCCAATTAGTGAAACGTAATTAACGTAAAGAATCTGAGGTAATCTACAAAGTGGAGCGTTCAGAAAAGCAAAGAGTTGCATTTTCAGGAATACTGTCTGGTTAGCTAAGTAGCCAATTCCGTTGCAAAACCAAAACCAAAACCAAAACCAAAACCAAAAGCTACACAGACAATATATGGCTCATGACATCACACGATAAAACATATCAGCCAAATTTTCTTTGCTCACCCCAAGAATATAAAATAAGAATAACAGAGCCTGGACTTCTTGCAGACACAACAAATGCATGTAGCATCTTTATAAAATGTAAAAAACGTAGTGTAGTTTCTCTCTCTCTCTCTCTTTCAAATGTGTATATGAAGAAAAGGAAATATCTCCAGCTGTTTAATTTTTTATGCAACTTTTGGACTTATTTATTTTGGATCACATTAACAAAGTAGTATCTTGCATGTCACGATTTTCCATGGAACGTTCGAGGTCAGTATGTTTTTAAACATGACGACTGACACCTCTCTTAAGATGGCTTGTCAATACTGTCCTTGTGATCTGTATCGTGACGTCACATTTTGCTTAGCAATTCATTAAAGATGCTAGTTACGATTTTTGGCCATTTGACCCGAAATTTAGATTTAATATTTCGACAGGCTAATCTTATAGATTTGAGAAAGTTATAAGCTTTCACTCAAAGTATTGCACGAAAAAAATCCGCCAATGATAAAATGGTCGTTGATTGAAAACTAAAAATGAATTAATGTTGGGATCTTGACATTACGTCACACCCATCAGCTAATGTACAAACAATGTTGCATGTTACACGTATTTTGTGCATTGTCCGATGCATTATGCTGAATTCTTTTGTATTTTTTACGTTTTGAAACAGCATCATAAAAAAAATGATAATAATAATAATAAAAAATAAATAAATAAATAACTATTTAAATTAGTAACAATTTAATCTTTCGGCAAAAATCGGGCCATGCAACTTAAAACAAAATGCAAATTACAAAAAACAAAAACAAAAAAAAAACACACCCTCTGGTAAGGTTTTTGAAGACAACAACGTAGAAGAAGAAAAAACCCCACAAAAACCAACAACTACAACAACAATAGAAACACAACTATTGAAGGTGTAGTCCTTCTTTGTTTCAAGTTCTAAAAACTTCTATGCATTTCTCAACGAACTGTTTTGAGGTGAACTAAAATCTGAGTCTGGCAAAAGGTGTCTTTTAAAAAATATCCTTTGTAACCTTCACAAACCAATTGAGTCCCAAATTGAAAGACAAATTTACAAACCATTTCCCCAAAATCTCACTGATTTCAATCAGAGCAAAGTGGTTCATTCATAAGCCCCGTACCGTGAGAAATACAACAAAAGAGAACGTTTCAAATTTCTCGTCTGAACCAGTCTGAAAACCGTGTTTGTTCTATTGATGGCTGTGTAGTTTCTGTTAAAGGACCCGTAGGGATCTTTTCAAAGTGTCCTTCGATCACTTTTGGGGAAGTTGATCATGCTATTTCTATATATACAACAAACATATACTTCGAAATAAATTGCAATCAAAGGTAGACGAATTTTTGATTGATGTTATTTTATGGAAGGAACACACTTTGAAGCCTGACAACAACCCAAAGATATTGACCTAATGCGTCAAACTCCGGTCAAAAGACAAGGAAAAGTATATACTTCGGAAAGAGACACAATCACCCTTTGGGCTAATTGCATATAGCAGAACAAGGTATTTTTAAGAAAGTGTAACTTTACAAACAATAAAGGATTTGAATAGACTGCGTTCATAATAGATTTGCAATTTGTTGCGTTATACAAACTTAGAAATATTTATACAAGATCGAACTCCTTACAAGCTACCGTGCCTTTTGTATGAGGTATAAAGACGTCATTAAATAAGAATTTGCTAAGGACTCCGTAGAAAACGCCTACTAACAGGCTCATGAATCCGGGTCCAGGTGTGCAAAAATGAAACCCAAATTAGAAATATATCAAGCACAAAGAAACAGCTACAAACAATGTCAGCTAACATATAAAACTACGTTGATAATTGTTGCTATATTTGAAACGTTAACCACTCACTCAAAAATACTTTTAGTTTACTGCAGTATTTGTGTTTTTTTTTACATCACTTATAGCGTTCCATCGAAAGAAACAGCCGTTCCAACCCTGACCTGTAAAATCGTAAATGATGCTTTTGTTGTCATTAAAGAAAAGGCATTTCCGAGCGCCACATTCTGCAATATGCATCAAACCAGCCCCAGTTGTCTACGGTTCGGCATTGAGTACTAAACGAAATATCCGGAAGACGGTTGACGTAGGCCTCTACGGGACATAATTTACAATCTAACAACTCGCCCAACCAAGCATGATTTCCACGGAACGAACTTGTAGCCCCAAGAACTCACGCGCAGTAACATATACATGTCAATCAATTCACATCGTACAACTTGGTAGTAAAAACAATCTTACCAAGGCCTTAAGTCGACTTCTAAAACATACACACAAAAAGGAAACCAATTGGTTTGTAGGTCTATAAAAGGAAATATCATAATTGACTGCGTTTCTTACATGAGATAAAGACCCGGAGTTCAGAATAATAATAATAATAATAATGGATACAATTTATACTCTCTTAAATACTTAGATGGAAAATCACTCTTATTAGGTTGATAACCACTCTTTTCGATTGAAACCAGGGACAAACCCTGTGCAGTTTGTCCCTAGTTTCAATCGAACAGAGTAAATTTCAATCAGACATCTTAAGAGAGTAGTCTTAAAATAGATAGATTAAAGAAGCAATAAACTCATTTACTCATTTATTCGTCTGCTGTCGACGAGAGGAAAAAAATATCAGCGATTTTGTTTCTTTTTTAAAGGGCGTGCACAACATTGGCAAGATTGAAAAAAGAAAAAAAGATAAATGTTGACAGATTTGAACATAACATAATGGTCTAAATATGGTCATGACAGCAAACTTCCCTTGAAATATATTGAACTATATAGTTGAAATGATTGTAAAACATTAAGTTGTGGGCTCGTGAGACCGAAAGCTTGATGTCCTAAAACATTCAAAACATGTAAGGTTTTTTCCCACATTTTCCTCGTGACCCCAATGGCTTGAGCTTAAAATTACACATTTCGTTTCCTGCATCGGGTCACATAAAGTGCGGATCTTTGACATTTATCAATGTCAGCCATGTGCTTTTAACACAAAGTAAAGGACTGGTTTTAAAAAACAAATCACTCTTATTGTAAACTTCACACCAGTTCAAATTCTCTTGAGAAATATTTCCGTGTGTGGAACACCTTCTAAACTTCGCACTTGAAGACACGCCCGTCACCAACGCTTAACCTAATCGATAGCCGCAATCGACATCGAACACAAGCACACCATACCTGACAAAAAGGACATCTTTTTTTGGCTGCTTTCACTAAAACTGGACCACGCGGTCGGGTGACATTAAAGCAGATTGGTTTTATGGTGTGTTTATTAAAATCAAGATGATAAAAATGAATCATCCCCTATGACAGAAACCAATGTTGTCATACTCCTTAAATTCGTGACTTATTTTCATGATACATGTTTCTTGAAAACTGATGAACCAGAATGGTTGCAATTTTTAGAAAAACCAGTGACGTTCAAACACTTTTATTTCACACGCAATTGCAGGATATACGTTAAATACCAAGTTATGTATCAGCGCCTTGAGTAATTTTCTTGCTCATACTTCGCTCAGCGGCACATTAATTCACGTCACGGTCAATGATGTAGAAACCTTTTAAAGCCTGCATGTCCGCCCTCGTTATAAATGAGTGTCATGCAAAGAGAATGTCAGAGAAGCAAACAGTGTAACCACGAAACAAACGAACATCTACGCGTAGTTCAATCATCCATGTCCCTTGTTGACATTGATGGCAATCAGGCAAAGTATTTACAACTATCCAAGTTTGTGACACATGTCATATCCAAGGGAGATAAGATAAATGACCCTAATAGAGAGGACTGCACTTTGGCAGCCGCTGGATCAAGAAAGTGACAGGAAACATTTATAAGATATAAACATTCCCTGAAGATGTACTTTATCATCTACGTTGATAAATTGCTTCCAGTCCAAAGAAGTGGCAGAAGTGGGATGTCTATTTACTGCACGTTAAACTATGCTGAGATGAGCTTGAAAGTAAACATTCACCCTAAAGATAGCAACGAGTTACAACAACGGTATTTCTTCTAGATAAGCTCAACCGTCTCTAGACGAGTTCAAATACAAGTATTTAACCTACAGCTAGTTACAACCGCAGAATGTCTACTGGGACGAAGTTATGGTTGAGATAAGAGCCGGTGGGCTTTGGGGTTAGGTCTAGTCTGTCCTTTTTCATAAGATAGTTTTCTTTTCGTCAAAAAAACTTCAACCTCACCCGTGGTATTATCACCAGAAACACCACGGCGTATATGAGGCTCTTATGTGGTCAGTAAACCTGCCAATTAGATTTCCATGATCGACCATGTGAAGACCAGAATCACGCTCACAACGAACAGGTCCCAGATAGGACGACACAAACTGAAACAACGCCCTCGCAATGCTCAAAAGAAGGGAGACAGGTCACATGTCTTTATGCTCGAAGTGTGACATTAGATGTACGGGTCACATGAAGAGATTTTACACACTGAGTTTCGTCCTTTTACATGTAACACCTTCCAACAGTATGATTTTATTACACTGTCGACATCTCGGTTTGATTTCTTGCTTTTTCAAGTATCAATTACGCATACTAATTCAAAATAATAGTCAACAATTTATTCGTCATGCAATTTGAGCATGAAATTCTCTCTCCGGGTGAACACAAGTTTTAAAAACAATCATATTTGAACATTCCTGTATTATCTGACATGTATAAAAGATTAGATTTAAGTGCACGTGCGAAAAAACATATATAATGAAAACAGACTTGAATCGTACCCTTAAAAACATATGCAAATTGGAACAGACTGTTTTCCACGGTTTGGTGCCTCTATTCAGAAAAATGCCATATAAAGATACACATCGACTTTCTAGACGTTGTATAAACACAATTCAGATATTAGAAGACCAAAAAGACAAAGAGAAACTAATTCAATGGACTTTGCGTTACCCGTCGAGTATTGTTTCCGGTGCAAAGGAATAACGGTGTCCACGTAACCCACAAAATTACAAAAATATATAGTTCAATCCACGCAGATGCGAGAAACAACCGGAACAGTTCTGTACAAAATGATGGAGAGCATCAGAGGGAGACATCCTCTGGCCTGACCGACAGAAGTTTAGATTTATTGCAGTTAAATAATAAATAACCGAATACATGAATAAATAACATTCAGGCCTCCAGCTGCACGTTTAGGACACATCATGTAAAATATTAAGATCATGCTCAGATACTAAGAACCAATGTCTAGACCGCTATCGTCACTCGGATTATTAAGGACATTTTTGTCACCCTTGGGCGACAAAATGAAACTCCATTTGAACAGTCAAATGGGAGGAATGCTAAGAAACAGACACATAAACAGCGGAAGGAAGTCGCGTAGATCAAGATGAGGACGTTGCTAAAAAGTGCAAGGATTTTTGTTTTAAGAATTCATCTTAGAGGCCATTTTATTAGATCACTGTCACGTCCACCCTTAAGCTGCCAATAAGCATTACCACATTAGGTGGTCGACGTTTCGTCAGGAATTTTTGCACACGATCGTTTTTATTATGATTGCGGCAGTCAAAACAACCAATGGTGATTTAGGGCGTCTTCGAACACTATTTTCTTGACTTCGACAGTATTCAAGATGGAAATGTTATCTTGAGGTTCGGTGCGGGTATGAAATTAATAATTATTCAGCTTTTAGATTGGATTATGTAAAAAAAAAAATTTATAAGTACCAATATGTCTTTGTTGTCTTAAAGGGATATTTAGTTATATATGTAATGTCTATGCGCAATCGGTGCCAATTTCAGAAGATCGTCGTTTTTTTTCGAAGATGTAAAAAAAAAAAAAAAAAAAAAAAAAAAAAAAAACTTAACAAAACATATTCATGTTTGAGCAGGTTCGTGGGATAAATATAAAAAGTGTTTCTAGAAAAATGCATGATTGATTGTAGTCAGGAATAAAGTTTATACATTTTAAATCTGAAAAATCACTCAATGTAGCTTTTAATGCAATATGAAATTGATGGTAGTGAAATCATTCTGTCTAAATAGCTGGGTTGCAATAGACGCCATCTTTGACGGCAATTTCTAAATTGGCCTGGTAGCCATGTCAAGCTTTGCAAGTTTCAACGCAGCTTGAGTTGCTTAATACCAACCAATCATGAGAGGAGTTTATGAGCTGCCATTGTCATTAAAGATGGCTGAATTGATGTTTTATTTGAACCCCAAAAGTAAATTCGAAGCTCCCTAGCCTGGCAATTTTAAATTGTCAATTGTCAAAAAGTTTTAATGAAGGGAATCCTATGGAAACAGCCGCCACTGATAAATTCACATTCACAACAATACAGACAAGTAATACCTGCAATTATACTATGCGAGTTAACCAACCAGGTTTCAAAAGAAAAAAAAAACAAATCGTTTGCACTTTGGTAAAAAAATTATAATCTATCTCATTATTTTTATGTATCTATCCGTGCTCATAGCAAAGAAAACTGCGTGGTGAATATTTGCAATTAAGATACCAAGCCTATGGGGGGACCTGATAAAAAGGCCCTTGGCTCACCAATTAAGAGCTATAGACTCTGCGTCTAAAAACCGCTCCGGCATCAGAAAACATCCGTTACATTGAAGTAGAGTTTCAGTATTGAAATCACCGCCCATGCTGGATTTTTAAAGGTATGTATACGGTGGCCCTGAAGGGGCATCGCATATCGCAAGCATGTGCACATAATTTGTTAGTGACCTAGGAAGTACTTACTCGTGGAATAATTTCATGAGTGAGTACTTCCTAGGTCACTGTAACAAATATATACGCGATATGCGATGTCCCTTCAGGGCTACCATAGGTATGGCACAATTCCGGTTCAGATAAAACCGTCAACTTTCAATCAACTATAACTCCGGAATACATTTTAAGTGCTCTTGTTGTGCTTAGTGTACTAAGTGGATTAAATAATGTGCCAACCTTCATTAGCAGGTTGCTACCGTCGAACATTGTTGTTATATTACCAGTAAAAGATGTTTTATTGTCTTTAAAGGTGCCGCAATTTTCCCTTCGTATTTATGAAGGCTAATTAACAACACACAACACCAACTGAACCATACAGAAACGTCGTTCCACTGACACAACGTTTCAGGAGTTGACACTCTCGTAGCTATGGAAATATATTTATCAACTTGATTCCCAGAACGGATCAAATCTAACATTTTACCAATGATACATCAGTGACCTTCCACTTGGAAATGTCGCCTTGAGGATTGCAACTCGAAGCATACATCTGTGGTAGACTTTAAAGGTTGGATGAAAACTGCATTCAACATTCCTCATGATAATAAGCCCTTTACAAGTTTGACCTTAAAACCATAACACGAACAGGAGAATCATGAGCGTTAAGTTGATATGCAAACTTCTTTTATTAAATCCCAAAGTGAACATGATAATCACGGAATAATTGTGTTTTTTTTGCACGCTGACCAATTTGCCGCATAACCCACCGTATATTTCAGTGGCAATATTAAATTTCATTATGCAAGTTGCATATAATTCAATTTTTTTCTTCTCTTTTCAATAGTTCTAAAGAATGCAAGCGTCTCTTTGAAAGACGTACGGACAAAAAAAAACAATCAAAATGAAGACGATCTAAAAAAAGGAAAGAAAAAAAAGAAGAAGAAAAACAAGAAGAAAAAACTCGATCTGAAAGCTCACTTAGAAATGATGTCAAAGCTGTAAAAATAAAACAAGGGGAAACCACCCAAACCACCATTGTTTGTTTCCATTGCAGCAATCGAATTAAGCACGTATAGACCTAAGATTGTATGAAGGTGCAAAAAGGACCTGACACAAATATAAATAATTTTGTTTTATTATTAGTTTTTTTTTTTGCGTTTTCGTTTTCAACTACCGATCGTGGTAATTTTTATCAATTTTGTCGGACTGCGTGATCAATTACTTAAAAACTAGTGCATGCACATGAATGAGCTCTTAAAAAAAATATAAAAAAAAAAGAAAGAAAAAGAAAGAAAAAAAACTCTATTGATGTTATTACACCTTTAAGGCTTAAGAAGCTGCAGTTATGGGAGGGAAGGCACGCGAATTAAGGAAACGGTACGGGCAGGTGGTTAAATAACCGCTTTTTCATTAAATCTTTTAAAATTGCTAAGAAAATAAAGCCGACGGTCAATGGTAATAAATCAGTAACTTAGCCACTTCCCCTTCGAGTTTGTGCTTGCACTTTTATCGCCGATGAATTTGTTGTGTTGCGACATACGTCTATTCAATTAAAACACAAATCTTAATGAGAAGTGAAAACAGGGCCCATGAAATGAAAAACTAAACAGTTTTTTTTTTTTTTTTAAGTTTTGATCATATTGTTTGCTTTTTAAACAGTTGCTGCTGACGTGATTAATGCAGATTATTGCCAAGCTTTAAATGGTGGGTGGCTTAAATTAACATTAGACTAAGGCATTATTATACTTATTATGAACTGCCTGTTGGCTTTATGGAATAAGTCAACCCCCGTAGATCATTTTTTTTTAAACGCACCACTTTACACCAGTGGCGTTGTCAAGGATTTCCTGAGCTATATTAAGGTTGGTTGGCAACGCCGCCGCACTACAATAATGCAGCAATCAAGCCGAATGAACGGTCGCAAAATTAACAAACCAACGTCCCGTATTAAATATGCAAAGCTAAAGCTCCACGCACTCGCAGTAGCTGAACAGTCGCAGTTTGAGTACATGCATACAGCACGTTGTGTGTCGGTGAGCGTATACTGCCACTGTGTGTGCAGCATATCACAGACTGTGTTGTGCGCCGTCTATTCCAGCGGCTGCTATCTACCGTAGACAGCTGACGCTTTCTCTCTTTAGTCGCACGAGCCGCGCTTCTCTCTCCCTCTCTCTCCCTCATTCTCTCTCATACACACTACTAGGCGTGTTTATTTTGCTCTATGGTGAACTGGAAAAAAGATACGGACTTCAGTTAACCGAATAAAAAAAAACATCTTTCGTAACTGATGACTTGCCGCATGGTTTACCTGGTACACGCTTGAAGCACAGAGGTAAGTGCCCTTAAAACTGACAGTGGATATTTGAAGTTTTTTTAGCCTTTGCGCGTGACCCTTGGCACAAACAGACCAGATATTTACTTGACAAAATCAATGAATCAATTCTAAAGCAATATTTGCTTTTCCATGTTGTCAGAAGAGTGCTTGGTATTTCGAGAAACTTCATCTCAGATCGGTTAGAGTTTCAAACTGCGGATGCGTCACATTTTGTTTTCGTCCCAATGTATGGACTGGATTTAGTTGGCGGATTTCTTGAATGTTTGCGCAACATGAACTCGGGTAAGTTGCATTGCCTTGTCGGTCAACTGGCATCATTGCTTTATTAACAATCAAAAATTATACAGCTCTTCTGTCTACCCATTCTGAGAAAGAATGAGCAGGAATTGTCATTGTTCAGGAGTCGTGATGAGTTCATCCATGCTTGAGCAGTTTTACAGCGATAATCTGTTTTGATATCAACATTTTAACTAGTAAAATTATGGCTTTACTTCTATTAATTTAAATAAACAAAGGTTAATTTTGTTGTTGGTGACGATTTGTGATTCGGTTTAACCGTTATTCATCTTTTAATCACAAAAATCAACACGATCTTTACTGTTGTACCAAAAAAGGACCTGTACTCTTTGAGCAAAACGTTCGGAAATCAATACCGTAGGCTATGAATGCGGTGCATGATTTTTGTTGTTGAGCAACATTCATGCTCTTAATATTTTCTGAGTAGTTCGGTCAGTCGTAATACCATTTGAAGTACACAACGACGGGTAACTGCCGGTACCTATTTTAAAGCCCCCACCTGCATTATCTCAAGAAAATTGCGTTTAAGGCGAAGTACATGATTGGAAAGTATCGGACAACTTATTGGTTTGTTATTTGAAAGCTCTCTGATTAAAAAAGGAATTAGATACATACCCCCGAGAATGTTTCCGTCCGAAATATTGTCAAAATCGAGTAAGTAGCATCCAAAACCCACACAAATCACAATTGCGTTAATAATATATTTCAATTGGAAATATATTTATATATATATATATATATATAAATAAATAAATAAATAAATAAAAATCAGATATAGGCTACACGTGCACTAAACAAACCATAGTTCGTTATTTGTTATCAAATTAGACCACTGAACTTGATATTGAAATATCCTCGGGGTTTTGTATGATGTGTTTATTGTAAACTAGAAGGTGAGAATGAAGATTACCTTCCCTTTAATATTCGTGATGCTGTGTATAATAACGATGTCATTACTTTGTCATTACCGTCTATACCTGCAGCGGTAATTTATAAAAACAAGACATTATTCTCTATTACATCACGGCGGTTTTTTTGTTAAAGGTAGAATACAGGATTGGTATTCATCCATTTTTTTAAATTATATATAATCAGTCTGAACACTTACTGATTATTATGTTAATATACCAGCACCAATCTTCCATAGAAATACGTCTGTCTAAAATACTGTCAAAGTCCAGAAAATAGAATTTGAGGACCCCGATTTGAATTTTGGTTGTAACAATCGAAATTCAGGCCAATGTGTTTACATGCTTAAAAAGTGTGCGCGGTTTTTCACTATTTTCTCCGGACTCGGCCGACGGATTGAGCCCGGTTGGTCTTTTCATGCGTATATTGAATTACACAAAATAAGAACACTGCACTACCACCAGCTTTACCAAACAGTTATATTAAAACGTTCATAAGCCATTCAGACATCAGAACGATCATACAAACCACGCCAATTTTGAGCTCCTCTTGACTACACAAAGTACTCCCATTATACCCAAGACCCCGGGCAATGCCAAGTGTGCGAATACTGTACTGTGCTCTTATGGTTTATTCATTATTCATTTTTTATATATTTATATAAAACTAGTAGGTGTACACATATATTGAGCAAATATTTATACAACACGGGTTTGTTATAATATAAAGCAGACATTTTTCAACACGACTGCTCTTTATATGCAATGGGTCTTGAGGTCTGTGTGGCGCATTGACTTCAATCTCGGTGCTCCACATAGTCAGGTTTAATTGGGGGATTGGACATGATCTGCAGACCATGTTTTCTCAACTTGCCAACCAAAGCTCAAGCTACATTAGCTGCGTGGCGTGCGTAAAAAGCTCAAATACCTGTCAAAAAGGTATTATGCTTTTGTTGTTTTTGACAAGGGGAAAGTAAAAAAAAAAAAAATAGAGACACATTGAATTGTGTCACACTCTCATTCTGTCCGTCCAGATGTTTTTTTCGGGGATACATTATTTTCAAAGCAAATAACAAAAAAAAAGAAAAGGATTTCCTGCTTACAATGGTTTCGGTTTGGAATGGAGACACTGTCTCCAACCCCACTTGTGTCTGAGTCTTACCCATAATGATATCAAGGGGATGTATGGTTTTGTGATGATCGGGACGAAAGCTTTCCTCCGTTTATAACTTAAAAACACGTCAATCCTAGTATTAGTTCCGCTTAAAACACTGTGGCTTTTCAAAGAAAATTGTTGCTCTTTACGATTCAAGTGTGTAAAAAAAATAAAGAACAAAAAACAAAATAATAAAATAAAGGTAGCGCATTACGCTTATCTACTGAAACATAAACAGGTTAGTCCGTGAACATTTTAAAGGTAAAGTGTAATGTTCCGTGCGACACTCTGACTATGTGTTCTTCTGCAACACAAGAATGTGTACCACCCCTTTAAGCAAGTTGATTGCATTTAGAGTAATTTTACTTCAAGATAAGCTGCCTTGAAATTAATACAAGGAACGGGTATGAGGAATTTTAATTAAAACAGCAACAATTTATTTATTAAATTGGTATCACAGATTAAAATTTATAATACTGTTTTGGGGTTGTTGTTTTTTCGGCGTTTGTAAATTTGTTTGGAATGAAACCTTTAATGTAATCTGACTGCAATTCAGCTGTTGCTGCAATGGTGGAATATGAAATAACCCCATTTTTCACATCAATCATGTATGCCAAAAAGCTGTGGTTTACGTTTACCGGTATTCGTTGACTCCCTTTGCTGAGGCCCATTACTTTTCATGAATAACAGGATTGAAAATCAAGGTCTGCTTGTTGGAGTTCTCTGCTGTTTTAGTGCATCACAGTGTGCAGAGTGTAATGTTCAGAACAATATCTGCATTAAATCCTATTGCTAAATTGTGTACAGTGTATTGTTTCGAACCATAATTGCATACTGTTGTTCTGGTGTTATTCCGTAGAGTTAAGTGTTTAGAACAATACATGTAAACATAAAGTTATTTGTCATTAAAAGACTTGAAAAGTACCCCGGGAAGACTTCCACCCCCCCCCCCCCCCCCACAGCTCAGTGTGATCCGTCATGTAGTTAATAAGCTTCTTTTAAAATTGTATTGAAATCCATCTCTTTGCGAAACAAACAGTGTGCGTGAGATTTTATGGGGCATATAATACCATGTTTTTTTTTAGTAACAGACCAAGGTGAAAAATGCCTATTTTGAAGATAAAATCTATGTGGGCATGCTCGCCCATCCACAAACCTTATGCCAAAACACTTGCACGGACGGAAATACCGTGTTGACGTCGCTATGGCAACCAACAAACAGTTTGTAATAATGTTGTTTTCGATCGAAAATGAACATGAAAAATGTACAATCAAGAAAGATTGTTGTTAACCGACCTTCCTTCAAATGTTTCCACATTTCACATTGTTTTTTACACTTGTTAGTTTGAAGATGTTTTTGTTATTTATTTTTTCTCTCAAAATGTAATGACGGGCCTGAAATCTCATTTCGTTTTTTTTTTTTTTTTTTTTAATTTATTTTTTCTTTAAATATTTTATGAATAGAATAGGAAAGAGTCAAAATGTCACTTGCACAATTATTAGTCTAGATTTGATTGCATAAAAAGTGACTTACTTGCACGTTTTTCAAAAGCAATATCAATTTGATTTGATACAAAAGCGCGCCGGTGAGAGCTAGTTCAAAATTATCACACACAAAAATCAGAATATGGGGCACAGTCCACTTTAAATCCATTATTTACCTTGCACAGTTCAATAAGAGCCTCATCTTCCCTCTCAGACCCTTTCTTTGTCAATGTGAAGCATCCCAACATCTTGTTTACAATATCTGAATAAAGATCGACCTATAGGAAATCCCTTTTTTTTTCAAGATCTAACAAATCTAATACAAAAAACCAGTTCTCTCAGTAAATCGGCTGGCTTCCCTTTGAGTCTAAAACCATTTCGTCGTTTCAATTCCGATCGCTGATTAATCAGGTGACATCCATACCGCTTTGGGACTCGCGAAACCATTTTCTGACTGCTGCAGCATGCCGGTGCACTTATTTGATTCACGCTCTACCTTCTTAAACACATCAAACCGTCTCAGGTTTCCCAATAAAGAACAGAACCTCCCCCTTCTTTCTGAAAGAGCGGGAGGTTGGGGGGGGGGGGTGTCGGTAGGCGACAGGAACAAAGTACAACTGACTCTTATATATATATATGTATATTGACTCTTACGCCAAGTCACACACTACGATATTATAGATGTATTTTAGGGGATTGATACTCTATCAAAAGATCGATTGAGATGTATATTTTGAAAAAAATATAGATCATGCTCACATGGCTCTGTATGGATAAATCGGTTATAAAAAGTGTAATATATATGTTATATTGTTACAATTTCTTACTGTCACTGATTTGGACAAATATAAAGTGTGTAACAAATGACAATCTCATGTCGTCTTCACCCGAGTGACCGTGTTTGACCTCGGGGTTATATTTCATATATGGAAGCTCAGTGCTTTAACGGGGAATGTTCTTTGATTACATTGTGTGTACTCATTAACATATTCAGCATGATATCAGTCACGTGTGGTACACGTCACGTTGTGTGAGTCTGGAAACCTGTCCAGCGTGATCTTTCCCATCAGGAAATTGCTACTTCAGAAGCGTGTTTGAACCCAAAATTCCCCGGCAGCGCAATATATAATCTTGAACTAAATCGCTTGAAATCAGCGGTTTTTTTTTAATTAACAAAGTTTGGTCGACATCCCCAACGCTGTACAATTGCAATTGAAATAGAGTAAGTCCTTTAAATATATTTGTTTAACATGGCGAATGTTTCGTCATCCACGGGCGAGAGTGTTTGATCTTCATCCCAATTCCCTTGTTTCCAACGCAGTGTAATCAAACACATGCTGAACGCTCACCTACCCCAGATTTACCTCTAACTCTTTTCCAAATTGTTTGCTCTTTTTGCAAACAGGCTCTACAAATATCTGAACAGCACGGCAATCACGCGATACTGCAAATTAATTCTACAAACTGCCGTTGTGCTCTCTTTCATAATCGGTTAAGATTCAACAAACCCATGCACCTCACGTTTGATAAGACTTTCACACACTGTATCTACATGTACTCAGATGACTGCCTATAGTATTTTGTACTATGTCCCACTTGGCATCAATTTTGTAACAACTTTTGTTGTGTCTCTTTGGTATAGCATCTGACCATACACTTATCCCGCAATCAAACCATCTACCTTGCAAACATGAGATAATAAATGATGCACTTAAGATCAACTTGGTCACTCTCCACAACGCGATTGATGGCATGCAGGGTTTCGCATTAAGTCATTATATGGAGAGATCAGATTTTATAAACCATTGTTTGTAATCATCATCTCCGAGATTTGTTAGCTTTGAAATCGCTACAAACAGATCGACAAAATGTACGTGCGTCTATGTCGTGTTTTGTGTCGAGAGCTGCGTGATTCAATCGCAGGGAGATAGTGCTTGGAACTGCTTGGGAAGAGCATAGAGGTGGAGTCGGTGCATCCTGCATTCAATAGACTAATAACCTTCATGTCGAGATCCTGGATCCTTTTATACAACTGGATCTTAAGCATCCACCTTTTGCACTACTCAGATCAGGACTGAAGCTTCGCGTAAACAGATCGTAAGCCCAACTGAGATGTCGCGTGTGGCTTCTCTATATAGTAAGTGTTGCAATGAGACAAACACTTAAATTGGCCCAAATAGCTTTGAATCCGCACAAACCGATTGGAAACAGTGATGCAGTACAAACAAGCCGTCAAACGGTTAGAGCTTTATGCCGTAAAGAGAAATACACCTCCCATAAACGACTGTTCAAGTTTGAACAACATTAGGCCATGACTGAGAAGAGTTTTATCTTACTAATGTTGCTTGCTGTGTCAATCAGCGATTGTGATATTTATAGGAAAGAGTTCCCCTATACAACAGCTTACGCCAGTAAGCGGTAGTGAATGATAGACAACCATTAAATATACTGACAGGAGTTAAGTGTCTTTAAGGTCATATGTAGAAGGTAAACCATTTGAATAACCATGGCATAAAAGACCGCGGCCCAGAACATACTGACACTCCCTCCCCTGCCGTAGCCTTACTTGACAAGATGTTCATCGTCAAGGAAGCTATCCGGGCATAACATCACCCCCGTCCTACATTAAAACATTGAACTCCATCTAGTTAGAAGTGCTTGCAGTGACACAAACCAAGGGAGCAGTAAATCAAGACTCCCACGGTCACTCGACCCGTCAAATCCCACCCCACCTTTAAATATTTGCTTTCAATTGCAAAGTCATTAAGTGCATAAGCTCATGATGATGCTATCACTTTACCATCTGGGCCATTAGTATCGTAAGAAGAAAACTTAAAGGTCAAGTTTGAGTCATGGAAAGGGAACCCCTTTTTTTCAAAATAATTCGACGACAGGTAAATACATTAAGTTATTACAGGTTTGTATCGAGAGAGTTCATACTGTACCTATATAAACTACTAACAGCAGTTTATCAAATATTGAAATAGTGCAGCCTACAATGGAATACACGGATTGCGGTATAGTTTTTTTTCCCTTAGCATTAACAAGGCTACGCCTGACTTGTGATTGCACCGAGTAAGCAGCATGCATGGGTTGCAGTTTGCCCGTTTGCTCCCATGAACGTTGCTGAAGGCCTAACATACACTGTAGTCACGTTATGGAATATGAATGTTGTTTTTTCTGCCAAATGTATTTCACAGCACTCATAACGTCTCTAAGAGAAAAAGCACATAAAAACAATAAGGTGGCTTGCTTATTCTCTGTTTTATGTGTGTGTAATTTCCAAACAACGAGCACCAATGCTCACAATATTAAAAAATGACCAATATGCTATTATTAAACTGTCCAGCCTGGATTCGGATACATTGATTCAAAGGCAGGTGAAGCAATAAATGCATCATGTTAAGGGTTTCATGGATCGTGCCACAGTGTAGCAGACACAGATGGTCTTACGGAAAAAAAAGAAAACAGAAAAAAGAAAAAAAAAACATCGAAAGATTGCAACATCCTGATTGCGTGATGCAGTCAGTGAAAGTTAATAGGATGTCATGTCTCATTTTGGTCTGGTGACTGGGGGTGTGAGAAGCTTATCTGCCAATACTGCGATTAGCTGGTAATTCTAAATATTTTTCTCATTTTGTATAAAGCAGATGTAAATTACACGGCTCAAACACTGAATTTCTAAAAAAAAATGTACCCTTTCGCAGTGAAACACCACACGCATATTATTATTATGAGTGGGACAAATGATTGCTATAATGAACCTAACAAAATGTCCAGCCCTTTTTTGGTTTATCCTAAAAAATTAAGATACTTAAAAAAACACAAAAACCTTGATACCGGGCAAAATTGTCGTGAGATAGCTTTTTTTGTCCCAAAATACTGCCATTGTGTGAGAAGACTGACACCAAACCTTACTTTGAATTACAAAATCAAATTCAGAACGATACAGCTTAATAGCACAAGCGCCATCTTAAATTTATATACTGCAATGCATCTTGGGAAACCGAGTACCGCTAAAAAAAGAAATCAAGTTGTCAAGATGGGTGCCATGAAGTAGTTTACATGTAGCAGTGCCAGGTTGTAAGTGCTGTGTACAGCATTGCTTCAAAAATCAGCGCGCCATGATGGTTGCCGATGTTGTTTGGACACAGAATCCTTTGCGCGCTGATTATTTCTGGGCATGCGCACTGGGACATGCATGTGACTAACAGGCCTGTGCCGGGTAGTTGGGTATCCAGGTGCCCGAATGCCGATACCCGGCATTTTATCGGTTCCATTACCCGAAAGTACAAAAAAAAAAAAAAAAATGAAAATCAATGCAACACCACTAATAAACAAACTTTCAAAATTAACGACCCCAAAATGTCCTCCCTCAAAATCAGGGATTAGGATTACATGTCTGCGATCATGATGTGATCCACTGACACGTAATCCATGTAATTTTTGGGGTGGTTTCTCGAACACTTGGCACCTTGTTTTCACAGACTGGTTGTAGTAATTAGTTTGTGGTATATTTTGGGAAACTGGAGGATAGGAATGAATGAATGCAGTCTTCCAGAAAAAAATACAAAATTACTCTGGCCCGAGGCAAGTTCGCCAGATTATGGATTTTATACTTAATTCTTTTCAAAGACAAGATCGTGAAGTTTATTAGGCATAACATGCCCAAAATACAATGTGAAGAATTCATAGGGTTTAAAAATGATTTGTTGAATTTCATTCATTTATTTATTTGCGTTTTAATTTTAACAGAGTAGACTCTCCAGTCGAGAAACTGCTTCCCTCTAAAGGGTCCTGAGATGGATTATACAAAACTAGTCCTAACTTAGGACTAGTCCTAAAATAATTATTACACGTCCTATAAGTTAGGACTAGTTACTCGTCCTAACTTGAGATAAGACTAGTCCTGGCATTTTGTGAAATCTACACCAATTTTTATGCACAGGATACCAATGTGTTGTAGACCCTTGCTTTACATGTACATATCATCACGTTACTCTTAATTAACCCGGAGTAATACAGAGGTGTTGATTAAAGGGGATAGATTAATTCAATTCAAAATTCAATCAGCTTCCTCGAAGAGCGACCTACACACTGCGTATGATTACTGACAGCTGCCAGCTCGAAAGCAGCTAGCTGCAAACGGCCCTGCACCAAAATGTAATCAAAGAACAGCACAATGTATAAAGGCTCTATTACGCGCATGCAGGATAGTGTGTTTGTACTGCGCTTGATAAACACTGGCAAAGAAATTAATTAAACAGATCATTAATTAATCAATCGATTTCAATTAAAATAGCTTAATTTTACCATTGCGGTTTTCATTTGTACACTGCGGAGGACTGCTCAAGACAAAGCAGGATTGCCAACTCGGTGTCGTTTTGATTTCTCAACGCAGTTGATCGTTGTTTGTCAAACGGACCTCGCAATTTACACCTCATGCTCAAACTTACGTTTATAGGCCTGCCCCATCATGCATTCATTAACACACAATCCTGGTATATCAAGTCAACACAGTTCACGTTTCAAAATAGACTGGGTACCTTGAATGGCACACCGGCTGGCAACAGTGACCCATGGCGTGGAGAACCAGACTTGTGGTCCGACTGTACTTTCGACTTCCATATGCATACAATCTCATACGAGAACAGGTGGTTTACATTGCGCATCATCGAAGTGAAATTACGCCCGTGAGACAAGCCCATGCATTATGCATGTATTAATGCAATTTCAGGTGTATTCAATAGCGTCGAGTTGTGAACCATTATTTGATCAGTGCAAAGCAAAGAGAAACCCCTTCTCATTGTTCAGGCGTTCGAGACAAGTGGTCTTCATAACTTATTTGAAAAGCGCGGCTATAGCAAGTTGGTGTTATTCCCCAACAGGATTGCAGCCACGTGAGCAGTGCTTGGAAATGTCAACGCCGCTCTCGTGTGCACTGTGCACTATAACGATTTTTGTTTGTACTGATGAGCAAGCAATACATACAAGCAAGCATTTCTCTAAAAACTCCTGGGTCAGATTTGACCAGGATTCCGGCTCCAGTATTGGGCCTGAACCATTAACCTGGGTCAGTATGACCCAGAATCTGTGTACCAGAAATTAGTCAAACTTTCGCACCATGCAAGTTAATTTTTTTTAAAACCAGTTTACGGGTCAGCCTGACTCAATAATGGGTCAATCCTGACCCGAGAATTTTCAGAGTGTAGACACGAGAATTAACATGCCAACACGAATTGTAATCTCATAAACACTATGTGGACGAACACATGTCAGAATAATAAATTCATCAATTTGGAAAATTGGTTTTTCTGGAAGAGAATTTTTTTCATGGTTATCCGGCTGAAAATGAAGCAGATTATTTATGGGTAGACAGAGATAAAACCAGTTTTTCAGCGTCTGATGGAGATGGAAACTGTTTTCAGAATGTCTTTTTCTTACGACACGATAACAATGTACTGTCGTACGAACCAATGTTCTGTTTTGAGGAAACTATTAGAACAGTTCCCCCCCTCATATTCTGTTAAAATAATATTTGTTGTTTAACTTTTGTATGGTTAGATTACGATTACACATTACGTAAAATGAAGTTAAGAAACTTCAACCTATGTCTATGCAACAGAGTAGAAAATAACCTAAAATATTGATTAGCATCAATAGTTACGTACGCGGTGGGGAAAAAAAAAACACGAACATTATACTGCGTTTCTAAACGAAACAGTTGGCAAGAAAAACCGTCGCATTTCACAACTTCGTCGTCCACCTGCCACGTTATCAAAACAGAATACAATGAAGCGATTCTATCGCCAAAAGCTTTCGTTAATATGTCCATAATTCATTTGTGTACTGTTGAATCGATTCTGATATCGCATTCAAAACGTGTCTGAAACGGTTTCCACAAATAGTTAACGTACGCGTTCTAAAACGAGATTGAAACCGTCAACTGGATTGATTTGTTTGGGAGAACCAAGGGCATACATAACACGTATATATAGGCCTATATATATATATATATATATATATAGGTGACATTCTAGTTAGAGCAAAACTCCCCCCAGGTACAGGCCAAACTCCCTCCCCACAAGACATACAGGGTTGTCACCACTGCACCCGCTCTAAGTGCAAGACTTGTATGTATATCAAACCCACTGTACAGGTTAAAAGCCACAGCACTGGCTTTACCTACAAAATCAAGACCAACTCCCAATGCCAAACCCCAAATGTCATCTATGTCATATCATGTAAGAGATGTGGAGTACAGTATGTGGGAGAGACAAAGACCAAACTTAGTCTTCGCTTTGCGAACCATGTCTCCTCCATAAAGACCAAAAAACTGTACCCAGTATCTATCCACTTTAATAGTCCTAATCATAGTGTTAAAGATGTGGAACTAACTGTCATTGAGGCCTGCAACGGCGACGATTCACATCGTAAACTCAGAGAATCCCACTGGATTCACAAACTCCGAACAATCCAACCATTCGGATTAAACATAAACACAGGTGTTAAATAATTCCTCTTGGCAAATAACTACTTTATTACGATGCTTTTACATTATCATCATAGTATTCTCATTATAGCCCCCTCTCTATTATTCAATGTTTACACTTCTACTGCTTTATTTAGGGAGATTACCCTTAATCACCTCCCTCTTGTGAGTTAATAATCCTGTCCTTTCATGTCAGCCGCATTTCCCACCATGCAGCTTTCCTCCTTTGTTCACTAATCTCCTTTTTGTACTAACCGACCATTGGACATCCCATTGTCCACACTGCTGTATTTTGATTGGTCATCAACAATCTCTTTGTCTGTATTTAATTAACTTTGATTGGTTGTCTTTTTCCCGCCTATTTTGGATACTCTCCATCTATTTTAATCCCAAGGTTTTTCTATAAATGGATCTGTTTTTATGTTTGTGCTTGTTTTTGCCTCTGACGAAGGTCCGGTTTGGATCGAAAGCTAAGGCCATCAACCCTACTAGTTTTATATATCTACGGTCATCAGGTTCTTCCTGTTTGCAACTCAGTGGTTTCAACAGACCCTTCACAAGTCGTAGTAAGAAACTTATTTTTTGTTGAGGTATCCCTTCGTGGTGATCCCCTTGAGTTGCTTGTTCTTGTTATTTTTGTCTTGTTTGATTGCATCCATTTTGCTGTTTTCCTCCCCCTACCTGTTCTTGTCAGAACACTAACCGCCTTGTATTTTGTCCCTTTTCTCTCCTACAGGTCTTTATAACCCGTTTTTTCCACAGATTTGTAAGTTTACCGTTGTATTTTTCAGGTCTTTCACTTTCTCTCCTACATGTCTTTATAACCCGTTTTTTCCACAGGTTTGTAAGTTTACCGTTTTGCTTTTCAGGTCTTTAATTTTTGTCTCCTACATGTCTTTATAACCCGTTTTCTCCATAGATTTGTAAGTTAACCGTTTTGCTTTTCAGGTCTTTAATTTTTGTCTCCTACATGTCTTTATAACCCGTTTTCTCCACAGATTTGTAAGTTAACCGTTTTGCTTTTCAGGTCCTTAATTTTTGTCTCCTACAGGTCTTTATAACCCGTTTTCTCGACAGATTTGTAAGTTAACCGTTTTGCTTTTCAGGTCTTTAATTTTTGTCTCCTACAGGTCTTTATAACCCGTTTTCTCCACAGATTTGTAAGTTAACCGTTTTGCTTTTCAGGTCTTTAATTTTTGTCTCCTACAGGTCTTTATAACCCGTTTTCTCCACAGATTTGTAAGTTAACCGTTTTGCTTTTCAGGTCTTTAATTTTTGTCTCCTACAGGTCTTTATAACCCGTTTTCTCCACAGATTTGTAAGTTAACCGTTTTGTTTTTCAGGTCTTTAAATTTTGTCTCCTACAGGTCTTTATAACCCGTTTTCTCCACAGATTTGTAAGTTAACCGCTTTGCTTTTCAGGTCTTTTATTTTTTGTCTCCCTCAGGTCTTTATAACCCGTTTTCTCCACAGAATTGTAAGTTTACCATTTTGATTTTCAGATATTTTTTACCCATTGTCTCCATATCCGTTTCCATTGTACCCAACTTTTCGGCTGTTTATATTTCATTGTTCACATGGAATTCCCCGTTAATGCTAAATGTCTTTTCCGTCAGTTACGCAAACTGAAAGAAAAGAATGTGCGTTACTTGTCACATCTTGATAACTACCGTTTTTACCGTCTATCCCGTATCCTCCCAAAAGGCCTTCAAATCAAATGTGCCCCTTCCTTTGGGGACCTTAACCCCGCATTTCAGAAGAAATGGAATAAGACACTAACAGACACGTCTTTCCATTTACTCATGTTGTTGGAAGTACAATGCCAACAATGCATTGATGACCAATTGCTTGAGATTACTCAGATTGAATCTCAACTGAAAGATTCATGTTCCAATCTTGAGTATGAATATTTCCAAGCCATTCTGTTGTCTAACATCAACCACTTAAGGACCAGCTTATTAGACAAACAAAACAAGAAGCGCCGTAATGTACAAGCTAACCACAAGAAATACATTCTAAGGCGTTTCCACAAACAGGGGTTTAGTGACCCTCCTACTGAAGGGCCATCAGTAACCACACAGCCTACTACAGTTGTTAACCTGTCTGACACTGTCTTAACTGACCCACAGGTGAAACTGCTCTCAAGGGGCCTTAAGTTTTGCCCCACACCCAGAGAACCCAACCAGCTGTCTTTACAACAAGACATTGCCCAATTTAATCGCAGGCTACGTTTACGTGAATATTTTCATGTAGACCCCTCAACAGATGATGAGTCATCTGAGGCCACTCAGCCTGCTCGCAATCGCTTCAAAGAAAAGAGCAATTGGGTACCCCCAAAGAACCGAGATGTAGCTTTGGACACCTACATCAACTCAGTTAACACTGAGGTGCTTAAGGTTGCCAATACCAGAGTACCTAATAACCTCCCCCAAGAGGAACGCAAGGCCTTAACTCAACTTCGGCAGTCACCTAACATAGTGATTAAACGTGCTGACAAAGGGTCCGCAGTTGTAGTCATGAACACAGATGACTATATAGCTGAGGGCCTCAGACAGCTCAGTAACACTGATCACTATGTTGAATGTGACACTGACCCCACTCATTCATTCTCCAAACAAATCAGTGACACCCTCGTAAGCATTCACAATGCTAAGGGTATCGACAAGGATACACTTAACTACCTTCTCCCACAGGATCCCCGTACAGCACGCTTCTATCTTTTACCGAAGATACACAAGCCTAACAACCCAGGCCGTCCCATTGTATCTGGCAATGGCAGCCCCACAGAACGTATCTCTGAATTTGTTGATAGCTTTCTAAACCCACTCGTACCTCGCATTCCCTCATACATCAGAGACACCACTGACTTTCTTTGTAAATTGGAGGGTATCAAACACAAAATACCTGACTCTGCTTTTCTGGTGACTCTAGATGTATCGTCACTGTATACTAACATACCTCATAAAGAAGGAATTAAGGCATGTGGTTCTGTACTCCGAGCCAACAAACAAACCCGCCCCTCTGTGAGACACCTTACAGAACTCATCAGCCACATCCTAACTAAGAATAACTTTTCTTTCACAGAAAGGCACTTCTTACAGACACAAGGTACTGCCATGGGTACTAAAATGGCGCCTTCATATGCTAACTTGTTCATGTCTGACTTAGAAGACAAACTATTGTCTTCTGCTCCCAACCGCCCACTCGTGTGGTGGAGATTTATTGATGACATTTTCGCTATCTGGTGTGGTAGCCAAGATAGCCTGGAAGAATTCATTGATCATATAAACTCATTCCACCCCACCATTAAATTCACTGCCGATTTCTCTGTTACCTGCGTGAATTTTCTAGATGTGACTATAACTAAATCCCCTAATGGTATTGTGACAGATGTATATAGCAAACCCACTGACACCCATCAATATCTTCTCTCTAATAGCTGCCACCCTAGCCACTGCAAGGAGGCAATTGCCTACAGTCAAGCCTTACGTATAAGACGTATCTGCTCCACAGATACTCTATACAAAAGGCGTTCATCTGACCTAAGGCACTACCTTGTTTCTAGGGGCCATAGCAAACGAAGGGTTCAACTTGCCATCAACAGAGCTTTTGGCATACCCCGCCATACTCTGTTGACCAACACGGGCACCAAGAGAACCCCGACCAATAGAGTTGCTCTGGTCACTACTTTCCACCCTAGGTTACCCAAGCTGTCATCTATAATCAATGACAACATGCCAATTCTCCACTCCTCCAACAGGTTGCGCTCAGCAATTTCTGAGCGCCCCATGGTCGCCTTTCGTCGCCCTAAGAGCCTAGGTGACATTCTAGTTAGAGCAAAACTCCCCCCAGGTACAGGCCAAACTCCCTCCCCACAAGACATACAGGGTTGTCACCACTGCACCCGCTCTAAGTGCAAGACTTGTATGTATATCAAACCCACTGTACAGGTTAAAAGCCACAGCACTGGCTTTACCTACAAAATCAAGACCAACTCCCAATGCCAAACCCCAAATGTCATCTATGTCATATCATGTAAGAGATGTGGAGTACAGTATGTGGGAGAGACAAAGACCAAACTTAGTCTTCGCTTTGCGAACCATGTCTCCTCCATAAAGACCAAAAAACTGTACCCAGTATCTATCCACTTTAATAGTCCTAATCATAGTGTTAAAGATGTGGAACTAACTGTCATTGAGGCCTGCAACGGCGACGATTCACATCGTAAACTCAGAGAATCCCACTGGATTCACAAACTCCGAACAATCCAACCATTCGGATTAAACATAAACACAGGTGTTAAATAATTCCTCTTGGCAAATAACTACTTTATTACGATGCTTTTACATTATCATCATAGTATTCTCATTATAGCCCCCTCTCTATTATTCAATGTTTACACTTCTACTGCTTTATTTAGGGAGATTACCCTTAATCACCTCCCTCTTGTGAGTTAATAATCCTGTCCTTTCATGTCAGCCGCATTTCCCACCATGCAGCTTTCCTCCTTTGTTCACTAATCTCCTTTTTGTACTAACCGACCACTGGACATCCCATTGTCCACACTGCTGTATTTTGATTGGTCATCAACAATCTCTTTGTCTGTATTTAATTAACTTTGATTGGTTGTCTTTTTCCCGCCTATTTTGGATACTCTCCATCTATTTTAATCCCAAGGTTTTTCTATAAATGGATCTGTTTTTATGTTTGTGCTTGTTTTTGCCTCTGACGAAGGTCCGGTTTGGATCGAAAGCTAAGGCCATCAACCCTACTAGTTTTATATATATATATATATATATATATATATAGGCCTATATATATATATATATATATATATATTTATAATGAGTGAATGTGGCTTTGACTGAAAAGCAAGATTGGGTGGAAACCGGATTTGGCCTACCTTCAGCAGATGCTTTGACCCCCGTGTTTGTCCCTGTCCCTGCACGGTCATGCACAGGAGGGTCCAGGTGCTCGTCATTATTGCTCATTGATTTGCATCACTTTACCAGATACATTTCTGTCTGTGACTCAACATCTGTCATGCACATCTTATTACTCCTGGTATATCTATACAGTAGAAATAGCCCGGTCAGATCGTACAGTTCCTTGATCAGCTACATGGGCGATGAACGGGAAATCCCTATGAGCAAGGGTAGCAATATTATCTGTTAAAGAGTAGACAAGAAAAAGGGAATCACAACGCTGAAGTTATACAAGTAAGAATGGATTATTTGTTTAAATGTAAAACGCTTCTTTACTGCAACAATCTCATTTAATGCAAGAGCCGCCTCAGTAATGGTGTTATCACTTTTCTACACACGCTATATCTATTTATGGTTCAACTTCAGTATAATTTGTACTTCATTGCTCTCATTTAGAGCTGATGGAAGTGTCTTATTCCTTATATAAATATCACTCCTAGCAGTTGCACTCGAAAACGACACGTAGCAATGCACACAGCTTATACATTATGGCCGTATATTGCGCGTTACAAAACAGAGATCAATCATTTATAATCAAAGATGCACCAATGCTAACGTTGTGTCCTCACTTTTGGCAGGTTTCTAAAGTACTACATAAAAAAAGATGTTTCACGGCCAAACGATGGCAGAGGATACGTATTGCTCGTAACAACTGTCAGATGGTGGTGATTTGTTTTCATTATCGGTCAAGTGTTCATTAACTCCCATGATTTACAGATAACGTCCACTGTTATAACAGAAAATTTTCTTGATAACGATGACATATATTATTATTATTACTTTGTTAGTAGAATTTGAAATGACTTCTTGCAATTCTGCTTCTCACTCTCGCTCGCCAGGAGTGTCAAATCTGACAGACATGGCGCGCTATAAAAGTTCTGCATTATTATTGTATTCATTATGTTGGCATTGTTGGTATTTTGCCAAGTCTGGATTAAATTGTCGTCCAATGCCCACTGTATATTACTTATCACAGATCATTATTTTCTGTTTGGTGATTCAACGGATCGTGTTCTTTTTCTTCGCAAAAAAAATCACATGGCTCTTACACACTCAGAAAGACTTTAGTTTTTTTTTTTTTTTTTTTTTTTTTGCGGGCTGATCACATCTTGCATAGTATTAAAGGCTAATGCACGATTGCAAATGTATTATTTCTTTATGTTGTATTATTACCAAAACATACATGGAATATTTGATTGTGCATCTCAACTCGAGGGTACCTTTTTTAACGTTCTTTGTTTTAATAATAATAGGGTTATGAATAGTGGGATTTTACTCCGTTTGGCCGTGCCGTATTTTTAAGAGTAGAACATACCTGGCATGTGTGACTTCAGGTTGGGGAAGAGTGCAAAATTAAATAAGAAGTAACTCTGGGTTGTACCTCTTTTTACCTTTAAAATCCCCCAGGTTACATGAGGTTCAACACCGAGAAACCCCTTCTTTAACTTTGCATTCCTTCCTTACCGTTTCATACGAAAACAGCGGCATTTTAATACGTAAGGCTGTGTTCGAATGGCGGTTGCGGCTACGGCTGTTGCTAAGAGTGTTGCTATGGGCGTCCACTATTCTTCAACGCATGATCACGTGACGACCAAGCCACAGCCACAGCCACTAATTTGGAGACCGCTGAAGCTCGCTTTGAATATAAAATTTGCTCGACATTGATGGGATGAGACAATATTACCACGCAAGGTTTGGCACTTTAAAAGCTATGAAGTAAAGGAAACAACAACAGCTTGGGTATACTATGTCTCAACCTGTCTCAATACTGTTGCGGGTACCTGGTTGCAATGTGCAGGGTTTGCTACCAGTGTTTTGAGATTTGCAGCTGCAGTCACAGCACGTATAGCCAATACGTGTTGCCATTGCTGTCCCGTGTAAGATTTGCCAAATAATGCGGTGATGTATGGGCCGCCATCGGGGAAAAAAAACACACCTTTGCCTGATCGCGAGGTCAATCCAGAAGTCATTTAAGTCAGTTAAAGGATGAACAATCGATTTGACTTCCCCCTCTATCTACGAGCCAGAAAGCAATGTACCAAAAGGTGCTCCAAATAATGCACTATATAGGAGCTTTGCGAGTTCTGGGTTGGGGATATAAGCTTTACACAACAATTGATACTAATAAACAGTACCATTAATATCAGCAATGTATGGATTTTTTCTCCTTCGAAATTTGTCTGAACAGATCAGAAAACGAACCCGAGACTGGGTTCTCTGGTTTTCTAGTGCAGACTTATTCACCACTCCACTAACTGCTTGAATGGTCGGTCGTATGTTGACGCTGAATTTTAAGATATCAAATTTGACTTCATGAAAAAATAATTGAGTGATCATAAAGCCATGATATTACATGACTACCTTTAATGAATGGCATTCATTAAAAAAAGGCTGCGTATTAAAAGTGTAAGTATTTGATCAGCCGCTGGATATAAAGTACATTGCCCAGCCGTGATATCGAGCCGGCCCCTCAGTGTAAGGTATTCAGCGCATAGCTTCATCAGCAGCCAAGACCCCCGCTGTCCGATATATCACATAGCTGTGATGATTGGTGAGATTTAGTCACACGAAGTGTAATGAGGTTAGAGTTTAATTAGGACACGCATAGACGCTGCCACGGTGGGAGAAGGTGCTTGTTTTGGTGCGGGGCTCTCTTTTTTTACTCCTCCGGGGTATGAATAGTGATACGTGCAACTGGCAATTAGTCAGTAACACCGGCAGTGGGTTTATTGGCCACCAAAAAGGGTACAGCAGTGTGGCTTTTGCGAGTCTTAGCTTTCTCGGCTCAATGAATGTGTTCCATGTTCTCGTATTGGATTATCCTGATCTACTTCCAGACGTTTTATGTGTCACGGAGAGGAGCATCATAATATTAAGAGCCTGATGAAATTTGAAATTAAAATCCTTTGATTGGAGAGAGGCCAACCTGTGTTTGCGTACATATTGACAAAATTATACAATGGGAAAGGTCACAAATGAGCAGAGTAAAAGATCAAACATCCGTTGAACGTTCAACTCGTTTTAATATATTTTCAAACGATACAAGGACAAATACCGTCACTTAGATTAAAAACACCTTCGGGTCTTTATCCTAAAGAATAGTAGTCACAATTTGGTAAGTTTGCGCATGGATGAAAGGTTGGCGATATCTCGGAGCTCGAAAACAGAAAATAAGAACCGTGTCATGAATTTAAATCGCAATTCTATCGATCTGCTTTGCAACAAAACAAAATGTGATTTGTTTTTTTCCCCAACCCTCGCAATGTCCCGGAGACGTTACGACGTAAGCATATTCAAAATGGCGCCGGCGAGTCTTGGTGCCACATCGAAAACCGCTATCCGGCAGCAAAACGTCTACGTGTGGGCCCGTACTCGATGAAAAATGCATACTGAGCCACGTAAATGATGCATGGTTATCCAGTCACTGCTTGATCGGGACAGCTTGTTCTGTGAGCTTAGCAATTAACGTTTGATTTAATGGCAAAGATTTACCAGTAACAGTGTCTCAACGTTTACAAAATAGCTTGGCGTATGCAAAGACATACCCTGCCAGTCAATTTATTTTATTGATAAAGAATTTTAATTGTATATATTATAGGCTGATGCAACCTCACATGGAGTACAGCCATGCAAAAAAAAAAAGAAAAAAAAAAGAAAAATCCTCGCAAATAGTGTTAAACATTGCATGTTGAATAGGAGCTGCTGTCTCGGTGTAATGTGAAATATTGCAACAGAAAATGCACATATAAATAAGATTGGAGATGTTCTTCCTTACTTTAACTAAATCGAAAATCCTAGTATTATGTGAAAATCTGGTTGAGACAGAATTGGAACCGTGGTCCACATTTTTGCTGGGGAAAAATGTCACTATGTTGACTCCATTCTCAAATAATGTATTTGAATAAAGCAAGTTCACTGGGGGGGAAGGGGGGGGGGAGCGAGAACGTAGAAAGAAAAACAAAAGTTGGAAGAATACGACAATGTCGTGCTCAGGGTTACAAGAGTGCAAACATTGTGATTGACGTTGAGCTGCTTGTTAAGGCGATGACGCTTTCTTAAAAAAGAAAAAAGAAAAGAAAAGGCAATTAATGCTCACTGGGGCGTGTTATTAAGTCAAATTATCAATGCGGTGCCAGTACGTCCGGTCTTGAAATGCATCCACGTGTGGTCAGAGCTTCCTCCCTCCCTGTGAGTTATGGACGTACCCTCGTCACTAATTGTACAATATTATCCAAACATTATGTGGCGGTTTCGGTGGATACACTTGCCAAGCTGTAAGGTGGTAGCTTTACCAATTCTAATAAAAAAGAGACAAGTTTCCAATGTACTTTGGTAAACAGTGCCTACATACTCGAAGAAAGTTGGACAAAGATTTAAAAAGAAGGTTACAGGAAAATATGGCAGGTCATGGATTGTCTGAATTATAAAAAAAATCACAAACATTCTTCCCTACTTGATTTAACTTGTACACTCGCAACTGCTCGAAATGCAAGATGACATTCCAGAGCCTGAGGTCATGTGATTTCATCAAGTCACATCACTACACAGCGTGAACATGGCATTGGTGTGTTCCATAACTTATAAATACTACATAAAGATAATGACCAGATAATGTTCTTCCTTACTGGTAGCCTGACTTTTCTCAGGCCTGTCGATCCTAATTTGCTGAAGGAGAGAATTCCAGAGTCTTGTGTGTGAATGATCACTGGCAACTCTAATCAATACAAGGACATGATTTCAACAGCTTTACAAAATGTTCGTGCCATGATTGTAACTGCTCCGTTGTATAATGTATCAATGCAGGTCAGTGTAAGTAAATGCTTCAACAACAGAGAACAACTCCAGACAGCATTCCATTGGAATATCACTGGGTGCTGACGAACCCTTCAATAAATCCTAACAACTGGAAAGCCATAGGCGAGTTGAATGTGAAATTATGTCTGTACAACTACTTGACTGGACGCAAACTTAATGAGCCCTCACATGGAATTCTTTAGTACTTAAGACAGATTTACTACGTGCCATACATAGTGCCTTGGCAAGTTTTTGCATACCCACCTCCAGATGGGAAAAACCTGGATACCTTAGTGCTTTATAACGTATCCTTCTTTGAGGATTGCGTATGGATGTAAAGGGAGACTTTTCAGACACTGGCGGCAGCAGACACAATGGTTCCCCCCCCCTTTTTAAAGTTCTGAGCATGCGCGCACATGCTCAGTATTGCGCACGTAGTTCTGAGCATGCGTACTACTGGTGAGAACTGTGAATAAGGACCGTCCAAAAGTCTCCCATTCATGTGCACAAGATTTTTTGTGGAAAAAAAAACAAAAACTGAAAGTTTTCAACGTTCACAATCGCTACCCCCCCCCCCTTGTGGCTGAGCAAGTCATTTCCAAATTGCGCATTATTCAAAATCTAACTGAGCAAATGGGCATAATTTATTTTGTGGCGATACACGTGCTACATTAACATTGAAAGGCCGCGTCTTGTGCACCAATCCACTTTAAAGGCGTTTACAATCTAAGTTATTTAACTCCAACCGCGTATTCGGCAGCCCCGTCGTCACTAAAGTCAAGATCTCATCCATTAACCTGCAATACCCGGATCTCTCCTATTGGAAAAAAGCGGGAATCCATCCTGTAAACGTGTCTGCAGTCACCGGTGGGAAGCTTGTATATTAAGAACCCTGCAAATGTGAATTGAAACGTCATTACTCACCCATTGGACATCCTGACGATACGTCTCGGCAAAGAAATGTGACCCGATCTGTATATACCAAAAAGGCCAATCAGTTAACTTACTTTCCACTATGTTACTGAAAGGTGGAGTTATTTTGAGTACCGGTACGAGCTTCGTATAGGTATATCGCAGTTTGATTTTGTTGTGCATTTTGGGCATGCCGTGTGCCTTTATAGTCACCCACCTCCCTCGTGTGAAATGACATGATAGCTTGTCACCAGAAACTACACTCTCAAAACTCCCGGGTAAGAATTGACCCGGATTCCATTCCCCCTTAAAAATCTTACCTGATGGAGGAAAGATTCCAATAACACCGAACGATCTGAGAGATTACTCCGTCTTTACCTGCTTGCCATGAACCTGTTTTGAGGAATTTACAATAACACCATGAACTTTCAAAATGGTTTCATTTGGATATTATTCACTGTCTGCCATTGGTGTCATCTACCTTTTGCCTTAATAGCAGATTCATTCATTACGCGCTGTCTCTGCTTCAAAATCGAGCCTTTCGCCATGTTTGATAATGTAGAAAAACTTGTGCATTAAATTAACATTTACTTGGCCATACGGAAGCAAGAGATTATAATAAGTATTCTTCATTGTAGGTATTTTTTATAGTAAGAAGATCTATTTTTTTTGCCATGAAAGTGAATATTTTAAGGGGTCGTTAGGGTGAAGGATTTACCTCCATGTCCTGTTGGGGTTAACGAAGTGTAATATACAAATAACATCTGCTGTTTCATGTGGAGTTAAATGCATTTAGCTCCGAGTT
>OU452221.1:23613149-23680590 GCA_911728455.2 Marthasterias glacialis | reverse complement strand
CATCGGGCTCATCCGCGACCCCACACTTCGGTCGGTCGACACGGGTGTAAGATTGTTAAAAAAAAACTGCCCGGGGTTACACCATCGTCTTGACGGATGCAATGGGGGCAACTCTAATCAATGGTCTGGTATGATTCCACAAATAAACATCTCATGCATGAATTAAATTACTGTATATATTTGTCTGGATTTTTTTTTTTTTTTTTTTTTTTTTTTTTATATATAAAGCTATAAGTTGTTCCCGGTCATTATTTTTATAGACGCTTTTATATCCGTTAGTATCACAACATCCGATGAAATTCGCCCGCATTTATCTAATCTTGATGCATATTAATTATTATTAAGTTCAACTCGTAACAAGCATATTGGTTTACAATATATTTGTATTAATTGAATTCAATGTGTATATAAGTTTCCTATCGATGGATGAGTGTTTTTTACCAACATTGACCGTGTTGCTGTCTTTTAGCAAAGTGAAATAATGTAATGTACAATATAAAATAATTGAAAAAAAGGTGCCTTTGCAGCACTATTTATGGTGTTAGAGCGAGTTTTGAGTATGTAAGCCCCAAAATGCACGCCAGTTTACTTTTCTGTCTTATACTTAACGTCTTTATAAATTTCTTTCACAGGAATTTTGAAATTTGAATACCATCCCAATGCAAAGCAATCCCAACGTCGGCCAAGCGTGCTACACACAATTTATTTGATATCACCTTTCAGTGAAGAACAAACGAAATCCCAATGATTTGTATATATTTGTCTGGATTTTTTTTTTTATTTTATAGTTATTCCCGGTCATTTTTTTTTATAGACGCTTTTATATTCGTTAGTATCATAACATCCGATGAAATTCGCCCCGCATTTATCTAATCTTGATGCATATTAATTATAAGTTCAACTCGTTACATGCATATTGGTTTACAATTTATTTGTATTAATTGAATTCAATTACAAAACAACACTTATATATTGGGTTGGTTTAATAATTTCACATCTGTCGTTTAGTAATGATTTGCGGTGACACCATGTGGTTTAAATCTCTTTCACAGGAATTTTGAAATTTGAATAGCATCCCAATGCAAAGCAATCCCAACGTCGGACCAAGCGTACCACACACAATTTATTTGATATCACCTTTCAGTGAAGAACAAACGTTGTCCCAATGATTTGTTTAATATTGTTTTTACAAAACAACACTTATATTGGGTTGGTTTAATAATTTCACATCTGTAGTTTAGTAAGGATTTGCGAAGACACCATGTGGTTTAAATCTCTTTTGAGTGTTATTATGTGGTTCCGAAGGAACTGATTGACTCAACGTTTCGGACAGTACACTCAGCAGTCTCCTGACGACGGGCAGAGTATACTGTCCGAAACGTTGAGTCAACCGGTTCCTTCGGAACCACATTATACTCAAAAGAGATGTAACCGGTGGTGCGGTGACACCATGTGATTTAAATCTCTTTTGAGTACTATTGTGTGGTTCCGAAGGAACTGATTGTCTCAACGTTTCGGACAGTATACTCAGCAGTCTCCTGACGACGGGCAGAGTATACTGTCCGAAACGTCGAGTCAACCGGTTCCTTCGGAACCACATTATACTCAAAAGAGATGTAACCAAATTGTGTCACCGCAAATCCTTACTTATTGTATCCCCACAACGCAAACCTGCAAGTCTTACATCTGTCGCTATTTTGTTCATGTGTCGAATGCTTTATGGCTGGAATTACGTCTGCTGTCGTAATTCCAGCCTATGAGAGCAATAGAGGGAGAAGTGGAATTCTCTTGAACTATCAGCCTGAATATTGGAAGAATACCAAATAATAATAATAATAATATTTAAAATTTATATTGCGCCCCTTACATACAAAATGATCAAAGGCGCAGAACACATGTTAAAAAGCACAGAACGGAAGAAAAAGACAAAGAAAAAAGACTGGTCACCAGGCCAGTGCCCAAACCACAGTATGGGGATACGTCTGTCCCGCCAACAGAGAACTAAAAGTTACTTATTACATAGGCCTATCCCTGCTGGCATCGGTAATGTTTTGACCTTTTCAGGAGACAGACGCCTCTAACCCTATCTTATGCTAAAAATCTAAACTAACTGGCAAGGCGACCATAGAAGAAAGACACACTAAAAAGCGGCTTTAAAAAGGTGGGTTTTTATAATACATTTAAAAGAGGCAAGTTTCTGCTCGCTACGTATATGAGACGGTAGTGCATTCCAAAGCTTAGGGGCGGCCACAGAAAAAGCTCTATCACCAAATGTAGTCAACATTTTACCAGAAGGATAATCCAAAAAAATACCATTATTCCCTGACCTAAGTTGATATGAAGATACCTTCCGGATGGAAACAAGATCCTGTAAGTACTTTGGAGAAAGACCATGAAGAGCTTTGAAGGTCAACAAAAGGATTTTAAAATTAATCCTGTAGGAAACAGGCAGCCAATGTAATTGACGAATTATTGGTGTAATGTGTTCAAACCGGTGTGTGTTAGTAACAATTCTGGCTGCAGCGTTTTGAACCCTTTGTAGTTTAGCTATCTGTGACTTTGGCAGACCATACAAAAGGCTATTACAATAATCAAGACGACTAGTCACAAATGCATGAATTAGTTTTAAAAGAGAGTCTTGTGTTAGGAATTGACTGACGCGTTTGATGTTGTGAAGGTGAAAAAAGGCTGCAGAGCAAGCTTTATTGATGTGGGTGTTCATTGTAAGTTCTGAATCAAACCATGACCCCAAATTACGAACGCATGTTGTAGGAAAAACTTTAGCATCACCTATCATGATATTGGAAATATTAATTTTCTTCAACTGCTGCTTTGATCCGATGATCAAAAATTCGCTCTTAGCATCATTAATTAGAAGTCGGTCATGCAACATCCATTGCCTGATGTCCCTTATGCAATCTTCCATTATAGTTACAGCAGCTTGACAAGATATATCATCAGGTCTAAAAGATAGATACAGCTGAGTGTCATCGGCATAACAATGAACATCGGGCAGATGATGCTCAACGATGTCAAACAATTTAGAGGCATAGACAATGAATAAAAATGGTCCTAAGCAGGATCCCTGAGGAACACCACAGTTGATATTAAACTTTTCTGATAAGGTACCTTGAATAGATACGCGTTGACTTCTACCTGACAAATAAGAAGAAAACCAATCGAGGGCCTATCCAGTGACTCCAAACTTAGACTGCAGACGTTTCAATAAAATGACGTGATCAACAGTATCGAACGCTGCACTCAGGTCTAAAAGGATAAGCAGGATAACATGTTGTGAATTCATCCTCATCAGTAAATCATTTTTAACCTTTATAAGAGCCGTCTCTGTACTGTGATGCTTCCGGTAAGATGATTGGAAAACTGGAAACATGGAATGTTTTGACATGTGATAATAAAGTTGGTCACAAACGGCCCTCTCAGTTAATTTAGAAATAAATTGCAAGTTACTGATTGGTCGGTAGTTTTCTAATTTCATAGTAATAGGTCAAAACCTTCTTCCTGTAATAATTTGAAAAGGAGTATTATTATTGCTCTATGCTGCTCATTGGCTTTATGCCGTTGTTTACTTAATTTCCTATCATATGTGGGCCACTTGAGGTAATATCCCAGCTTTGTGTGTGTGGAAAACAGGCCTAGTAGTAATATTCACCATTGCACAAATTCTTCACCTTCATAGATTTTTGCATACACATAAAACATATTGATTGACTTTTACCCCTAGAGACTATCTGATATGCTCATAATGATCACATTTCCTTGTAGTTGTATGTAAACTTTACTTACTTGTGGTAAAACTGACAAGGAAAGTCAAGACAAATTATCTCAATATATTGTGACAACTTACGTTTTCTTTGAGTAAGCTGCAAACCAGCCCGCACACTGTACCTTGTGCAAACAAGAACATAATCAAACGTCTTGTGCAACTCGATCCACGTTCATAACCAATATTTTGCTACTTCGTAGAGAGGGGCAAAACGTCAGGATTTTAATGAACTGTTAACTCAGTTGTTGAGGCGCAGTGCAACAAAATTGAACTTTTTGAAAGTCGAAACCTTACCGCACTCAATGGAGTGTTTAAAGGGATTACTTTGAAGGGGTGAAATGTAGTAAACGAAGACACACGAGAAGTAGTTCCGACCGACATTATTGGAGACAGCGTAAACTGTGGTTTGACGTATGTTATCCATCACTATGTCCGACTTTTTTATGTCCGATGATAATTTTGAACAATTAAATCCGACCCTTTGTGTCCGACAAACGATTATGTCCGACCCGTTGTGTCCACGGACATAATGTGTCGAACATAATGGGTCGTCGGACTTAATGTGTCGGACAAAATGGTTTGCCGGACACAAAATAATAGTCGGTCATAAGGGTTCAAACTTTTATCGTCAGTCGTAACGGTCCATGTCGGACATTATGGCGCGTAGAACGAAAATCATGAATAATTCAAAGCTCACTTGTAATAAAATAGTTATCCATTATAATAGGAAATATTTGACAAAATAATCTCCCTAACGATTTACCTACGTAACCCCCCCCCCCCCCAATAAAAATAAATAAATAGTAATAAAAAAAAACCTAAACGTTTTTTGCGCGTTTTCGTAAACCTGTCAATTGTCAACAAAATTTGATGAAACTTTCATGGGTTGGACGTGTGCTCATTAAAAAACAGTATGACAGGAACGAATTTACTCTTCCAAAAACCAATGGTGCATTTAGCACTTATGTGTAAATTCATTTTCAAATTGTTTTTCCTTGTTTTCGCAATAACATCATTATAACGAAATGAGATCAGCCTTTAACATATTTCCTTTTCTTAGATTTTGTTTTCATATTCTGTGCTAGTCAATATTTGTTATCTTATTTATTACTATTGTTTTTAACTGTTTAGTGTTTATTGGGCACTGTTTTTGTTTTTGTTAGTTTGTTTGTGCGCCGATCTTGTGCTTGTGTATCAGCGTGTGTTTTATTGAGTCGGCGTGACACATCCCACTGGTTCTAGATTTTATTTCACTTTTGTCTTTCTCCCAGCTTTTGCTTCTTCTGTTCCCTGTTATGTCTGATTGTCTTCTGTTTCTTTGTGTTTTCCTTGTTTGCTTTATATCTGCCGTTTTTTGCGGTCCTTTTTGTATTGGGACTTTTCTTTGTCGTGTAACTTCTTTCTGTGTTATTTTTTTCCCCCGTAAATTTGCATTTCTTGCTGCATATTGGGGTGGGGAAGGTTATTGTTTATCTTTACATTTCTATTTATATCCCTCTTTATGCTGTATATTTCAATATTTATCATGACATGCCTGAATTGACTTGTGGCGAGGTGCCTTGGACGGACTAATCCGGAACAAAAACAAGAAGAAGGACACACGGACAGTGTTGGGTCAAGACTGAACCTAAGCATACGAACTTGCAAAAATTAAGCATCACTACAACAATACTTTAAACATAGTTGTTTACTGCGAATCAGACGTGTTTTTTTTTTTTTTGGCAGAGTACAAAGAGCACTTCGACGGTGGCTTTAGACATTACTTTAGAGATATGAAATCTAATTTATCAATACAAAAGGAAGGATCTTTACAACCGCGAAATGCAAAACAAACTGATAAACCTGTATGACCGAATGTCCTTTCTTTGCATCAAACAAAATCATATTTCCAAGCGAGACTTTCTGCAGTGTTGGTAGATTTGTAATTTTATTTAAAATTTGCTTTGTTTGCATAGGCCCATTTCCTTTGCCATTTATCTTTATCAACCTGCCTCAACGTCTCTCTTATTTCGTCTTGAGTTCCTAATGCGACTGCTCTTTTATTTCCTACCGTATGTTATACGCACGTTCGATAATAGCATCAATGCAAGAAACACACACACGTTAATGACATTTTATTATTTGGTATCCTCTGTGATCAACTGTATCGCCTCACTCGTTGTTATTTTATGATAGGAAGTTACGTTCAAAGTATTTTGACTTGAATGCTTGGCACATTGGAGACACCTATTTCATGATCCACCGACCGTCTGTGATGTTCTGTATTGTAAAGTAAGCTCATACACATGAGGGGCCAGACTATTTTCCCTCGCAGCCTCGGTTTGGTTACACGTCTTTGAATGGGAGCTAAAAATGTGGTTGCCTTCTGATGAAGGCTTATTACGAAGGCAAAACATATGCATCAAAAGCTGTACACAATATAGAGGTTTAAATAAAAATAATTGCGACAAAAATAGATAGGGGGAAACAAAAATCCACTGTTTTTTCAGCTTGGATTGATTGATATTTAATCAATTAACTGCAACCCTGACCTTAGATGATACGTAATCCTTGAAATTCAGCGACTCGTTAACATCGCAACTATCATAAATTATTGTTGAATGGAACTGAAGAGCGGGGCAGAGTATTCCGTCGCAGCGTTATCCCCTGGCATTCACAGGTGAGCTTCACGAAGCACGCTATTAAGCTTTCTCGCAGTTAGCCGAATTTAAGTGAAAGATTGCAGCGTAGCTTCGTCGTCTATCAAGTTTATCACGGCAAGCTAGCTCGATAATTAAGCTTATTTCGAGTCCTTCAATGTTGACATGGTGTTACTTACTGCCCACTTAGAGTGAATTTGTGGACATTAGCCCGTTCCTAATGTGATCAAACAGTGTTATTCTATGCCCCTTAATCCGTTAGCCCTCCTTTTCGCGCGCTGGGTCTCTGTCCGCATTAGGTTCCCCTTTTCTCAGTCGGTATTTAATTTCAGGCCTCGTATTATAGTTGGGCACGACCGTGGGCAAGTTTAATCGCCTTAAAAGCTACATTACAGATATATCCACTCATCAGAGTCCCCCCATTGCCCAAGGTCACTGTCGAAGAAGGCTCGACAGCCATCCCACAATTTGTATAGCGATACACTGGCCCGGGGCTCTCCCATCACTAGATTGAGATTTTCTCCACAGCGGGTATGCAACTTGTGCCATCGGGTCCAAGATCACATTTTGTTTAGATAAAACTCAACTCTTATGCGATTTGTCGCATTCGGGAAATTTGCCACGCTAAGAGGACGAAAAAAATACAACAATGTAACAATGAGAGAGCAGGTAATAAAAGTGAAACAGGAGTGTGAGACGAGCAATTCACACGTGCTTTAAGTGCACACTTCAATGTGAAAAAAAGACTATTTTTTGAGCACTCGGTTCTTGAACGGCAGAACCTCAGCGTCAAAACAACAACACGCTGACAATATTCCCCTCCCTTATCTCAATTTTGATCGACAATTTTCAGAAAAGAGAAAGCTCTCGGCAAACAACAGACACCTCGGGTTGTTTTGTATGTAATGAAATCTATGTGTTTTAAACAGCAAAAAACTGTCATTTATGTCTTTGGGGATCATCATTTTAACGCTTTGGTCTAGAAATAGGCCTTTCTAAGAACTTATAATTAGGCAACATTTCCAGATTTAAACGTCAACTTTTCAAAGATAGTCTTATGAGTGCATTTCACTTCTGTGTACTTCGGTTCGAATCCCGTCTCGATCCACAGCCTCCCGTTAAATGGATTATTATGTTGTTCAGAGGTTTAGGTTTCTGACAAACTGAGTTTACTTTCATCCGCCCTTTGCTTTTTGCTTTCAGGTAGATTTATCGGCTTCATTATACAACATGGATAAATAAAACAATAAAACTATACTTAAACAACAATATTAAGGTCGAACTGATTCACTGGAAAAAATCTCCTACAGCTTCATCTCAAATAACAGTTCACCCCCGTAGTCTGATACAAATTACCGATCAACGACAATCTTAATCGTCAAACAATCATCCTTAATTCAACAACTGTAATGGATTTATAACATGTTCAAAGACATTGTCCTTCCAAATGCAAGATATCTCGGGAATGCAGGTTTAAAATAGCGTCGCGAGGGAGCTACCTCGTAACCATGAGATGAGCAAACATAATCCAGTGGCGTAGGATCCTGTTATGTGCGTCTCGTCAGTCGTTGACATCTATGGGCAATATATAGATTGAGGGAGAGAAGCGATTGCCCGAGGCTGCAATATAAATGCCAAACCATGGAAGACAATCCCGACAAAAAAGGGAAACCGCCTGGGGGCACAATTTCAGCCACTTCACATTAATCATGACGGTCTTGACAACAATCAACTTAGTTACAATCGCAGGTCTCGGGATAAATTGTCATAAATAATAACGACTTACAAGAGTGTTATCAACATAATAACAGCAGAGGGCTCTACCCTTACATCGTTCACATCCACAGAAGGAAATTAATTCCATTTAGGATTTGCCGGTTTTCCTGGTTTTCTTAAGCGTTGGATTATCAAATCATTCCAGTAAACACTTTGCATAGAGTATAGGATCAAAGTGCTATAAATTGGACCTCGAGCTTAGATCTTCTGAAAACTAATAGATAACGATAACTGGAAATTCAGTTGTTGTGACTTCACATTGATGGGTTATAATTTATGTTCTATTCTGTTTCATTGTTCACGATTCATCACATTCAAGATTCATCATAAGTTTATGTCACCAAATTGCATTGTTACATATGATGACATCATCAATTGTATGTTTGAAAAGTTTTCAAGACCCTTCCTATGAAGCATGAATAGAATATTATCCGTTAAGGAGTATGTGCTTTTATGAAACAATGAACTTTCATTTACTGTCACCAGAGGTTAAACGAGTTTAAACTCACTGATCATCACATTTTTGCCATTTGCCAAACCTTCAGATATATTCCCATCAGAAAAACTGTAAGATGTGAAAAAACATAGCATTTGAATATCCTGCAATTTAACGTCGTGTGTTTATCGATTGCCTGAATCAAATTAAGCCCGATAAAAAAAAAAAAAAAAAAAAAAAAAAAAAAAAAATCAATGCGAAAATATAACCTGATTGTCGTTGTTTTCTTTTCAAACGAACTTGACGAAAGTTTCACTGATTGGTTTAATGATTTGCTTATTGAAAACAAGGAATCCATTTACTCTTCAGGGAAGAAGAGAAAGAAAAAAAATGTTCCTTTAAACTTGTATAGCGCCTTATATTTAAAATTAAACAACATAGTGTCTGCAAAAAAGAAAGTACAATTTGAAGACTACGGAAAGTGTCCAGGCGAGCACATCTTAAAAGTTTTAATTACTTTGTCCTCTTCCCACTGCGGCCTCTGACCACATAACGTTTATAAAAATCAAAACCCCTTACCAAGTACTTGAAAACCACAAGAAGATCAATATTCTTACTCAGATTGTACTTTTTGTAAAAACCAGCATACAGATGTCGAAATGTTTTGTTTCACCCGTCGACAAAAGAGAAAATTTGAATGTTTTGCGTCGCGTCAGGTCAGATATAAACCTTACGCACATGTGAAACGCTTTCAGTCATTTTAAAACATGACACACATGTTTCCTATAAAAGTGACAGACACCGCATCCGTCTTTACAACATGTACAACATCCTGTTTCCTCCTCAAGACGAGCATAGTATATTGTGCAACGACTGAAGTCCGAAATGTTCTTTCTGAAAAAAGAAAATACATTCGCTCGCATGGTTGTCTACATACCGCAAACTACTTGCTGGTAGCTGTGAACATGTACGGCATTACTGGGAATGTGATCTATTGATTATACGGTTGATGTTTAGCCAGTGATAGTTTTTAGATTGGAATACTGTCCGGCATTTCAGAGAGTCAACCCAAATCATTTTTCTTGAAAGCATTGCTGCGGTGATGAACAGATAATGACAAGAATGTTGGCGCTATCCCATCGGGTGAGACTTGCCTTTGTTGATGTGATTGGTTTGTAGTATGCATGTCGCTTTTACGTATAAGACATAATCCAACATTTTTTTTTTTTTTTTTTTTTGCTAATTTGAAAATGAATCTGACAATCAAGGACCCCTGAGTTTCCATTATTGGTCGGCAACACACCGGGTAAAGCCGATCCTTTTGCGACATCCCCTTTTCCCGAGAGCAGTTCTACAACAAAATTACGCATCTAGAAGACTGACGTATGTAATGTACAGTGATTTAAACTCGACCCTGTAATTAACGCAGTTTCTCGCCGTCAAAAAGCGCAATTTTTCACAAGAGAGTGATTTCATATTCGTTCACGATATAGCCTCTAATACTTCATACTACGAACTGGATTGTCGTAAGTGGGCCTACAGCTATTGATCGCGACCATACCAGAAAAATTACCCTATTAACCTAGCTTTCCAAGATTGACGCATCTTTTGTTTCGTTTTGATCTTGATAGGGTGGGGGGGGGGGACACGCGTCGGAATGTTACTAAAATAGACACAATTTAAGACAAAAATAAAATAAATTGAGGTTTTTTTTCAAGGTTCAATAAAAGAAAGATTGGAAACGCGGTATGTCCATTAGCACTTTGTACACAAGGAGGTTTACCTTCAGATCGCTTGCAACTCATATCAAACCAAGTTTAAAGATCTTCTCTTCCTCTTGCTATCAATTTCACCCCCCCCCCCCCCAAACAGGAGTTCAAGGTTGAAATTTGTGGAAATCAAATATTGAATCAGGTATACGGATCTATATTTATCGTGCTGTGGCTAGCCACGTATGATATTCTGTATATATACACGACACGACACAAAGGCGATGCGAGGTTAAGTTTAGATTCTACTCTTTAATTAATGTCTGAATTGCCGGCTGCGGCTTTGATCTTCACGTGAGCATGCAGTGAAGCATCATGACACCCTTGTCAACAGCCGTAGCTGCAGCCGTAGCCGCAGCCGTAGCCGCAGCCGTAGCCGCAGCCGCCAATTGGACGTTTAGTGGGTAGTGCACTAATTAAAAAACATTCTAGCAAAAAATAATTGATGTTGTTATTCACAAAGAATTAAAAGTAAAGCGAGGGTCAAGCTGTTTCATATTTGTGAAACTGAATTCATTTCTGTATTTTGGAAAAGCAAGGCCGAAATAATACTAAGAGTATTAGAAGACAGACATCAATTAATTCATCTAAATTCAAGCTTGCTTCTACCTTCAAGGTACATACATGATTGGTAAAAAAAACAAAAAAAAACAAAAACAAAACAACAACAACAACAACAACATGCGCAAACACACAAGTTGGTATTTACCTGAAATCGGGGACCTTCTATTGTCTCAAATTGTTTGTACTTTTTGGTAATTTTGTACATGGCCTTATACATTTGTACATGAATTTAATTTGATATTTATAATTTTTTTTAACTAGAGAATTACAGTGAGCGTACTCTACCGATTTAATCACGATGCACAAGCCCTTTATGACACAAAACACGAACCCGTGCCCCATTGTCAATATGGCTGTCATGCTACTTTTTGTTGGCATGGTTTGTGTTTAAACTTAGCGATTGCAGTGGTGAGCCAGCAACACAAGCATTCGCTTCAATGCACACGGGGCTGTGTACACGTGTGTCACGCACCATTATGTCCGACCCATTGTGTCCGCAGACATAGTGGGTCAAACCTAACGGTTCGTCGGACACAATAGGTCGGACATAATGGTTTGTCGGACGCTATGAATCGGACATAATGGTTTGTCGGACACCATGGACCTTTCTATTGTTGATAAACAAACCGCGCTGGTTGGCGTGGACAGCCAAATGCAGCAAAACATTCAAGTCTTGTCGACAGACGTTGTGACCAAATTCAACATATTTGCAAACTTTCGATTTAGAGAAAACATTTCCCATTATTGGTTGGTTTGTTTCCAACAAATTCTGATTTTTTTTAAAATATTTTTGCAAACTATGATTATCTGTTTTTGATTTGCATTGATGGCTCCCCGTAGTTTCTCCATCTTGGTTGGCAAAAACTCGGGCTGTGACGTTGCAAAAGAAAGGTCTGTACGGGTAGGACACATTGGTCCAAAATGTCTTCGTCAGACGTAAGGGTCCATGTCGGACATAATGGTGCGTATTATATTTTAGGTGAACAATCACTCAGATTGTCCTGCCAGTAAACGGTCCAATTAAATTCCGGTCCCAAACTTGGCGATAACTCCCAAAATAATGTGGGTAGAGAGACACTATATTTGTACCTGCACTAGATTGAACATTCTCCCTGCATCCAAAAATCAAACTATGTTGACCCTACTCAATGTGGGTCTTGCCGTAACCATAGAGTCGTACAATCTTTTTCAGAGAGAAAATATAAAATTGTATTGTACGTGTGAAACTTTTGTATATATACACACACACACACGCACACACCCATTTATATATATTACTTGGACTGAATGTACTCTTAAAAGATGCAGTTCATGTACGTGACTTGATACAGTCTGTAGATTAAGGTTTCTCAAGCGAAGCAACCCTTTTATGATCTAAGTAATAAGGACTATTGATCAATTTATTCCAAAGTGTAGTGTTTGGGTTAAGAGATTCTTTCAGTGCTTTTCGCAGACAAGAAAAAAAACAACAACAACTAGACATTAAGATTTTGTCTCTAGGACAAAATCAAAGCTGTTCCGTTTATTGTTTCTTAAGGTACTTGATTTGTAGTTCTTGAGATATCGTCAAGCTTCCGGTTGACCATAAATTTAAGACCAACATGCGGTCACAGTATCCCGAGGGTAATGTTGAATTTTCAAGGACTATATAATTGAAAAAGATTTTTAAAATTGGCTGTGTACTTCTTAAGCCATGGTTCAACTTCCGGTTTACCCGGATGTTAAGGTCAACCCGAGGTCACGTCAACTCGAAGCTCATCTTTAATGCCCAATGACTATATGAGCCAAACAAGTTTGTAAATCGGTTGTGCCCTTTTTCAGAAATAGCGATATGAAGAGTTGCTTATTAAATATTCACGCGACAGTCACGTGAGTAATTAGTTTCTTAAGCAAGTGAGGCCAAGAGATGCACCAGCAAAATTAAAGTGATCATTGCCACCATTATGCCCATGAAGTGTTATAAGCGTACATGGATATATTCCAGTCGCGGGAAATTTCGATCTAGTGCAGTACATACGTACTAATAGCTATGGTGTTGACTGAGTTACCAATTAACAGTTAATTACTGAAGAAACACACTGCACCAAGATTAATGTCCGTCTGAAATGACTTGTATTGTTCTCTCTGTTTTCAAATTGATTTGAGCTAAATAGGGAACCTAAAATTGCATTTATTTTGAAAAATGTGTTCAAAAATGTCCAAAATCTGGACACTTTTAAAACCTATGCCTTTTGTACATAGATTAAAAGCCCCGTTAAAATGATGTCATAATGACGTGACGGTAAATGTTAGACCAGAAATCACAACTACAATATAGGACAAGTCTATAACTGAAAAAGTTTGAGGATCGGACGTATACTTTTTGAGATATGATGGACACAAACTTGACTAATTAAATATTCACGCGACGATAACGGTCATCCCTGATGACGTCACGACGAAAAAAATGTGTTTTTCATACTAACAAATTTTATAAGCTACAAGATGGTATGTAACTTATGACCATCCAATGCCTTTTAAAGAAAACCCTATCAAAACGCACGTTGCATGTATCGTTCGTACACATACAGAACGGGCTATACACTAACTATAGGTCCTCTCTCGGTTAAGTATTTATGTTTGCAAATTTACATTTAGTAATAACTTCATGTTCTTAGCTTCAATTTTATACAGGATTTTAGTTTGTCATACTTACCAATTTTAAGATTAGGCTTGAACAAAAATCGTCGACAAATGCAATACGGTGTTGACAGAAAGTATAACAGTGAACTGCAAAAAAGATGCTGCAAACGTTTGATGTTGTACTATTTGACATATAATAATTATTTCTGGCCAATGGCGAAATCGCATCAACACCTGACGTTCATTAATGTCGTAGCTCTGTACCAGATCTTCACAGAAGCTTGGCCCGTTCAGAAGCTTTAAATCTCTGGCAGAGTATATGCACGGTCGTCTGCTAACGCAGCACGGCGGAGTGTTAACCCTGTGCGATCTCAATCTTGTGAACCAGAAAATCCTATACAAATACGTTGGCCCGGAAGACCGGTTGGAATTTAGAAACATTATTTTCCGTAGTCTAGAACCATCTCGAACTTGTCTTCGACGAGAAACCTTCATTACAATAACGTGGGCCCGGAACTCCGTTAGGAATCAAATGTTAATACTCGATCGGAATCTGGCCTGATTAGACTTGTATAAGTCTGTTACCATAAAAAGCCCCCGCCTTTACGAAAAACACACTACGTCAGTCGCAGAGAAAGTGTTAGGACTTGATCAAATTTAGAAAATTGTTTCATGTGTTTTGTACACAGATATTAAATCTGTTATAAATGACGTCATGATGACGTGTCATAAAAAATGAATTCAAATTGCACATCTGCAATATCAAACAAGTCAAGAACAGAAAAAAGCTTGAGGATCGGACGTATACTTCTTGAGATATGTTGGTTACAAGATTGCCTAATTAAATATTCATGTCATTATAACTCGGCTAATTAATTAAAAATTTCAACCAAATTTATTTTATGATAACTTCATGTCCTAAGCTTCAATTTAGTATAGGATTTGAGTTTGTCATACTTACACATTCTAAGATTAGGGAAGAACAAAAGCGTGTACAAATGCTATGGGATTTTGAGACGGAAACAAAGTATAATAATAATAATAAAAACAATAAAAATCTTGACGAAAACAAAACCTGTTCCGACTGCTATGTCGGAACAGCTAATTAACAAAGTTGGTCTGTTCGTATTTCACATACAATGGGAGAAGGTACCCCGGTCGACAAACATGCTTATTTAGCCGTTGAATCAAACGCTACTCCCAGGGAAGGGTAAAGAGTAAATGTTGATTTATCCGTGAACAACGGAAATGAAAAGTCAAGAGGAGGCAAACCCTGGAGACCGTAAGAAGTAAGATTGGGGGGAAAACAATAACAAAATGTCAGATAAAATTGTGCTGGGCTTAGGGGGAAGCGGTTAAAAAAATATACATAAATATATATATATATAAAACAAAACAGTTTGTACGTATATTTTTCTCTCCGACAAGTCAGCATAAAGTTAGATTCTGGGGGAGTATAGCTAATTAAATAAGTAAATAAATAAAAATGGGGACTCTCAGCTATTTCAAATGTTTCCTTGGTATCCACCTTAGTAGTGTATTGTAAAGGGAAACATCAGAAGGCCATTAAGAGAAAATCGCTTTAAGGCGCCTTAAAGGCGAATTATGTGGGCCAGTTAGTTCTTTTAAGACCCTTTTATTAGAAGTCATTCATTCATAGGAGTTAATTACATTAATTAATTCTAAGCACTCTGACAATTCTCGCGGAAGAAAACAATTCTGCCAAGTCACTTTACTTTTTGTCCCCTCTTTTTTCTCTCTTCCAGTCTGCATGCATGCAACAGTCATGCAAGAGTCGTCGCAACGGTATATCATGTGACCAGAAAACGGCGGAGGTATTGAAGGTAATTGCTTCTTAGTTTTTTTTTCTTCTCTAATTCAAGATGACCTGCAGTTTCTGACGTCACCGATTGCTTTGTCATTTTGTTTTGCAACGCCAGTCTTTAGAGATAGAAAAAAAAAAGATAACTACCGTCAGGGATTTGTTATAACCTGCTTGCCTGGTTGCTGGCTTAAGTCGAGTCTGCTGGAAAATCTCTAGGAAGATTGGTACAATTTCAGAAAACTATTGTGACAGGACGGTTTGAATTATGACCGTTTGGGATTTTATTTCAGCACCGTATTTGTTTACTTCTCATACAGTCCGAGCACAATGAAATGGTTTATCTCGACAGTACTTATTTTTTATTTATTTTTTTATAATCAACAATTGTGTTCTGTTTTTTTTTTTTTTTTTTTTTTGTATCGTATAATTATATTCTTTAAAGCAGTATACAAAAGAACAGACATTAGACTTAACATCACTATATACAAGATACACGCACATTCAAAGCCAATACGGCTTTAATTTCCAAGGTTAAGGCTTTGTGTATGATGGTGTGGGTGTGTGAAATACATGAACAGAATCACAAAGTGTTTGCCAATGCAGAATTTCGTATTTCTGACGAGGCCGAATAAAACAATGGTTCGTTAATAGCATCCTTCCCAAAATCATCCAGGGTTTATCGATCGAATGAACACGATAAGCCTTCATTAAAAATGAAACATGTTTTTATTTTAAGTTTGTTTAAAATGAAAGTAAAAACAAAACAAAAACCAACAGCATATATATAGTTAGAGCGTTTTTTTTTATCACCAAGCATGTGTTTTTAAAGGGGTTTCTTCTCCCGCACTGTCTTTTTCAGATGAGGGGTGCAAAGGCAAGATAAACTAAATAATTAACAAATTATATCATAAATTACAAAACCTCCTAAACAAACGCATCGACCCCCTCGTTCTCCCTGACCTGATGTCTTTGATCGGTGACCTGAGATAGCATACACTTCCTTAAAATACATTAGCTCCAACAGCCTCAGCGATTCCAAGTAACTGTGTCCAACCTTAACTACTTGATTACATTAAATCCACTTAAACGGTGGTACCATTTGCTTTCAGAGCCATGAGCTTCATCAAGGTTGAGTCTGGACCGCCAAGGCTTTGACTATACAGCGCCTGTGGCGAAGCTTTTTATTCTCGCGATATTCTTTTTGTTATTTTTTAACTCAGCCGGTAACCCACTCACCCGGTTACAATGGCAGCTCGACTGTCCAAACCGTGCAATAAGGGAATTAATAGTTCTTTAAGGGCTCGCGGTCGATAGGCTGCCAGCAATTTATGCTTGGTAGTAGGAGCAAATTAAAGCAGTCCTTTCTGGAAAAGATACCTGCCTAGCCATGGAAGCAAATCGCACCGTGGTCGTGGACGGCTCGTTCAGGCGAATTAAAGTCGCCGGGACGGGACACCGGCTGTGACAGATTCGCCTCCAATAAAGATCCTTTCCACTGTGAGAATTACAAGACAATCCACTCCGTTTTCTCCGACAATGAAACCCATCATCCAAGAGTGTAAATTAAATTACGAAGGAATTCGGGCGCGTGGCAGGACTCAGTGACAGTGCAGCGTTTCCCTTCCTCTACTGACGGGTGAACTGAAAGATTTCAGTATATCTAAGACCTAGAGCATATAATATATTTGGGTAGTGTCCGTTACGCGCCGTTACGTCCGACATTGACCATTATGGTCCGACAAGGTCTGTAGGACACAATGAGTCGTACATAATGGTCAAAATTAAGTTGCCGGACATAACGTTCCGTAACACACATCGAACAAAATGAGCCAATGACGTGCACAAGCGCGCAAAGGAAATATTTCGAATGAGATTATTTCACTTTTTTTTGAGAATTATGATATAGGCATCTAAAAATGGGCCAATGTCTGGCTAGCGACTCAACTCAAAATAATAGCATTTACTCAGCTACACTCTGATGCCTCGCATTGTTTATGACTTAAGCCAATTTTTGCATTCGACTAAATAAAATCGTGTATTTTGTCTAGATTCCGGCCCCGAGCATCTCATCGTGTCTTTTTTTTCTAATTGAAGCGACCAAATGGCAATTTTCGGATTTTATTCAGCTCTGTGAAAATATAGTGTACAAAATATATCAGAATTCCATGTATTGATGTAAACTACGCGGGCATTTACCTGTCAAGAATTACCTTCAATGAAGGCCACGCTTTATAAATAATAAGTCACAGCATAAACATATTATTCTTCGCACACAGTATAATGAAATAAGGCGAAACGTTCACAGATTGGTGTTTGCATCGACAGGGATTGTATAGCTTGTAGATGTGAAGGAACACCCCCCCCCTTTTTTTATAGCACTATATACACTGTATATCGTTACAGGTTTAAGTTCTGAGTGAGAACGTGCGTGACGTAGGTAGGAAACAGCCTGTCAATCCCGAAGGCTCAGTTCCACGCCTTAGGCCCACACTGACTGTCTGTGGGTCTGCTCTGGATCCACCGCGATTAACCCTCTGTAGTGGGGGGGGGGGGGGGTTACCGGTATTATATCATTGCAAAAAGAAAAGAGGGGGCGGGGTTATATAATTCTCTCCAAAATCAGGTGCGCCGGAAACGTATTCTTTCATGATCGGAAACACAAAATATCAAGTGTCTGAAAATAAACACACAACTGTCGAACGGTTTTGCCGTTTGAGCATCATAGGTAATTGGCTTTGAAGTTAAACATCTGCCGAGGATCATCGCATATGTTGCAATACAAACAAAATAAGAGACACAGTTAATTTCCTTAAAAAATATATAGATGTAATGATAATAGTAACAATAATAATAATAATACTTTAAATAAATACATAAAAAAATAATATCAAAATAAAAAAAATGAAAGAATAACAATTCATCATACATATGAATAGTATTATTATAAACAACTGTTGTTTATGGAAAGGAAAGAGTTGCAGGGTGCAAGCTAATTGCCTTTGTAACAACTTAACCCTTGGTATGAGAAATGCTCCCATTGAAAACACCGCCAGATCAGACCAACCCGCCCCTTTAATACTTGCTTTCGCATAAGCCGCTAATTTACCTTGGTCGAACATTAACAGATAGAGGAAGACAAAATCAAGTGCGTGTATAATGAATGAGGATGAGTTCAAGGTTGCCGCATGTTCAGTCGGCTTCATTACACAAAAGACCCGGTGAAAAACAAGCAGCTTTAAATTTTTAATGTGGAAAGTCTCCACTTCGCACGATACTGTACACCTTTATGAGTGCTCTCGGGCTTTTCAGTGTGTGCAGGGTTGACTACGGTGTGAGTGCAACTTTAAAAGACACTGCACAGTATTGGAAAAATGATCTCAATTTGTTTTATTAGCTCCAAATGCAAATCTCAATTATTGTGAAATTCATACCGATCCGCCACAGAATCGTCTGAAATGCTGACTGCCAAGTTGAGAAGATACCATTCGAAGAAAAAACAAATCGGCGTGTCTTTTTCAATTGCCGCACACAGTACACGCATATGCACACAAACCACATGAAACTAAATGTTTTGTTGTGTTCGTGTTCACTCAAACTTGACAACTTGATTAGATGAAAATGTCACAAGTTGGTTGAATGGTGTGCGTTTATTGACAACGTACTGGAATGGAAATAAATTTACTCTTCCGTAAATCCAATGAAATCCACTTTCCCTTTTAAGCTTTGGAGACCGTAAACATCGTGGGAAGTGTGCGTCAACATGAGTGGAAATTCCCCAATGTAATCACGGTAGAAATATCTGAGCAATGTAGTGATGGATTTCTTGACGCGTAGAATCTAGCATTGGAGACTATACAATATTTATATATATATATATATATATATCTATATCATAATTCGGGGAGACAGTTTGAAAAAAAAAAAAAAAAAAAAAAATCGCACACGAGCCACTTGGCCCAAAGATATAAAGCGTTTAAACAGAAGTATGTTTTTGCTAAGCATGTCATGTAAATTACACAGCACTTTGGCCGATATATTTTTCTGCTAAGCAATCCTTGTCCATGGTTAGCACTTTCATTTATGCTCAGACAACAGCTTTAAAGAAAATGGGTCCGGATCACCAAAAGGGAGGCAGCGTCAGGTATTGTGGTTGTGATTCATCTATACAAGATTTCCCCCCTTCTTGTTCGTGTACAAAAAAACGTTGATCTATCAACATCGTGTCATCATTCTGAAATGATGTATGTCAGAGCTTTCTCTCAAATTTCTAATACTTCTAGAAAAGTTCCCCCAATGGGACTGTGATTCGGAATCAGAAAGGATAATGTAAATTAAATAAAAGAAAGGTTAAGCGTTAAATAATATTATATTCAAATTGCTTCAAGAACTTTTCGACCTAATAAGATTTAAGGCTAAGTTGCAATCTCTTTACCAATGTTCATTGAAAGTCTAATGTTTCAGGTTATATCTTGCATAAGAGCCAGGAAATTACTTGGATAGTTTTCTCTCATGTCTTTATACATGTAATACCACTGCTGCTGCTGCTACTGCTGCTAGTAGTAGTATTAATGTAGAGTTGTATTTATGTGAAGTGTTTAGTGGTGTGAAATTCAAAGAGATACATACCTCCACTGCTCGAAAAATACATATATATAAATAATAAAAATAACAACGAACAATTCTACATAGCGCTGGTACCAATCATGACGCTCATTGATGGTAATCTTCAAGTATCATGACCAGGATTGGAACCCGTACACTCTGATGACTTTGCCACCAGATCATGAATCGCTTTGTGGTTGACACGATTTCTAACTATCGCTTGAAAACCAACAGCGTATAAATAATTTCTCTCAACCTAACAGTGTACACCCGCTTGCCCATATCAATAACCTAGGCCTGCGAGTAATGCAGCTAATGATATAAACAACCCCCATACTGCCCTTTAATTAGTTCATTATTTACACTACTCTGGCGGCCAGCAACAACCATTTAGAGGTCAAAAATAGTTGCTATTTTAGTGATGTCTTTATACTTCAAGTAATTTTTGTTTCCTTGATTACTGTCATTATGTAAATTCACATCACTCATATTCTTCGACGGGAAATGAAAGAGTACTGTGAATAAAGACTGACTGAAATTGTGTCAAGGTTTTTTTTTCATATTAGATAACAGTAATAGCAAAATGGAGGTGAGCTGATTGGTGCAACTTGTAACTGTTCCATAGAGCTATATAGCTCTATAAACTGTTCACAATATAAATAAACACGTCCTTTTCTTCATGTATTTATATATACATAAATGCATTCATACATATTCATGATACATAAATACGTCAACATATCCATACATTCAGTGCACAATAAAACGCCAATTATATTATTTACGTATTCATGTATACATTAAAAGTATGCCCACACACTCATATATTAATGTGTACATAAATACGTCCAGAAATTCATTTCTTCATGGACTGTGACTGTGATGGGTAAACATGTTTGTTTAGAAAGTATGATAAATTAATGCATAATTACATCATTGTTTTATGGCAGGGTAAATCAGTGTCTACTTTCTGACTTTCAAGAATCGCAACGAACAACCGACCTCTGAAAATGTCTGTAGGCTAAGTTTATAAATGGACCCGTTTAAAAATGAAACATCGCATATAATGGTTCATGTTTTGTCACGGAATTGTGTGCAAGTTCCTTAAGTGGGGAGGCCAAAATATTAGTGGGGCCTTCAAATGTTGTTTTCATGACTTTTATAGAATTTAAGACGACGTTTCTCTGGCGGACTAGTACTGGCATGAATTTATAATCAGTTCAGCTGTCAGAATGAAAATCATTTTTGAAGAACATCGATAAGTACCAATCCAGTACTTCGTCTGTAACCTCATGTGGATTTATTTTAGGGTAGGGGGGTCACGCTTTCGGGTAAAAAAAAAAGAAAAGAAGAAGAAGCGGAAGAAAGAGAGGGAAAAAGCGATAAAACTGTGTATGCATTGTTGGGGATTTTGTTCGTGAGCGTATCACGTGTCACTTTGATTGGAGAAACCTAAATATTAATACCGAGTTTTGAGGATATATTCTTTTCTCCCACGAGGCGGTATTTCAGAACAGTTAATCGGGTATTTATGAGTCCAGTAAATATAAACTATGGTACGTGTTCTTTTAAGATTATAAAAATACCTTAAAAAAAACACAAAAAAAAAAAAAAACTGGTCCTCAGTATCTCGAATAACTTTGGCGTATTACGATGGAATGTGTGGTTACCCTCCCATAACAGCAAAGCCCACTGTCAAAAAAATAAAAAAATACTAGACTTTCATTATAGCCCCGTTCGCATTGGGCCTCTGTCTTTTGGACACGCAATAAATAGGTTATCTCAGTAACATCTTTATGAAATTATTTCGGAAATGCCATCACGTTTAATTTCGTATAAAGATTTCAATTGGCACTTTAGACAGACTTCCGGATACCCCCGTGGTAGTACATCATCCTTTTACCCCACATTGATCTATATCACTGACTCCTTTACTTTGCAGGTTTACAACATGGTGTAGAGCTCGGTTGATTAACTGATCAATTCATTTACGCTTTCTTTTTTACATCATCGAAGCTTATTGGCAGTAAATGTGAACTTGAAACAGCCGTCGGTGAGAGGATAGTCTAAAACGCTGCCATCTTTGGAATAGTGTTTTGGAATCTAGCCTTAGTTCCCAAGTCTCGTCTCCTTGATTTCTATGAAAGTGAACAACGCATTAATTTGGTCTTTTCATGCACAGCTTTTTTTCCCTTCATTTTTTTTAAACTGGAATTTCATCAAAAATAAATTAACCTTCTTAGAAATTAATTTGCTCTATATCCTCTCAGGCTGTTACAACAAAGTAAAAACAGCCAAACAGATTAACCCAGAATCATACAAAGACCATGATCGTGGTTTTATTTATTTATTTTATTTATTATTATAATTGTTGTTATTTTTGTCATTTTCACAGTTTTTCATTAGTTCCGTTAAAGTGGTCAAAATAATTTTCCACAAAAAACACTGGTTTATTATTTGTTGTTCCGGTAGAACTAACCGTTAGCCGCAAAACCGAAATATTATTTTCAGTTTTGCCACGCTTTTAATATACGACTATATAACACAGTATACACTATGCTTCTCTTCTATACTGCTCGAAGAGAAAATCTTCGCCGTTGGAATTCGAGCCCAAGACCGTCCATATTCTAGTGAAGAGGTCCCTTTTTAAACTCTAGACCCCGTGCTCGCCTAGTGGCAAGAGGTCACTTCAAACCCCATTACTCCATTTATAACTAACTTTATTCAGTGAAAATCTTCCCTGTCGAATTGCGGGAAATGTACGGTACTTGACAATTTAATATAAGGGAGGCCGCAGCCGCTAACGCAATCTGCATTTCCATTGTATACATAAAATTGCTCTAAATATATTTGATCGTTTGAGAAAAACAGGTCACTGCAACACCTTCGAAGTACGTAAATAAATAAATACAGAAATAAAAAAAAACATTAGATTGTGAACCCGTAATGTTTTAAAACAGGACTGGGATTGTTTTCCCCACAGGACTCGGGAAAGAACTGGGTGTGGTGCTTAAGACACTCTTAGTGTATAGGTAAAAACACAACTAATGTTCTTCATCCCCGATGCAATTTTAACAGCTATTATGTTTTTAATTTTTACATCTATTAACAAACAGGTCCCCATAAAACCATCATGTTTCCACTATCATATCTAATAAATCCCTGTAAACGTTTGATGATCATTTATTGCATTTTCCTGAGTCATTGTTCCACATAAATCGTTTTCTATAAAATAATGTGGCTGTGAACATTTCCCCCAATAACATCAGAAATGGTCTGGTAAAAGACAGGTGTTTTTTTGTTTATTATTTATTAAATGTTTTGTTTATTTTAGGTCTCTTACGTAGTCTTTGGGACCTGTGGTGTCAATACAATGCCATTTGTATTGTAATTGCAGCTGCCCTGGCTTGGACTAGGCGTATCATTTAAAAACAAAACATTCTACCAAGGCCGGTGCCCTTTTTCATAAAGCTGCATTAAGCAGAAAATTCTGCTACGCCAAAAGAAGCAGAATACCAGTTCCATAATTATGGTACATACGACATGTTACTTTGGCTTAAAGGTCCCATGAATTTTTTTTTTTTTATTGGTTAAAAATAAAATAAAGTATGCTTATTATGGTATGTCTTTACTTTTTTCACATTTTTTACATGCGTATTAATCGTAGAAATAACGATTTCTAAAATTAGGGGGTTGCCGTGCGCCGCCCACCCTTCCTCATTAACAAAAAAACTGTGACGTAGACAGTTGGAACGGCTGACCAGGGCCATGTGTGTGACAATACAATGCATTGTTGACCACTCGGCACCAGAGCCGTCTTCGAAATGTTTTACCACAGCCTACGTCATGGATCATTGCGCAATCAAATGGCACACATGTTCAGGGCTCAATTAATATGTATTTAACAGACACATCAAAATAGTCAATACTATGTTTTGTTAATTTCAAACCATATCTTAAGCCACAAAAATGTTCCGTGACAAAAAAAAACAACTTAATGGGCCCTTTAAGGTTCTTCAGGTAAAACATGATTTTGTTGTGCTTAGCTATACTTTTTGTGCTTAAAAGCAGAATTCAGGCCCTATAATTAGAGGACCATCTTAGATAAACAGGTTGCCTCATAGTGCATCTAAACACAATGTCATTTGTTTTGGAAGATGAGGCAGTTTCGTGGGAGTATCTCGGTAAACAGATCCCAATAATGTGTGTTATTAGAGTATAATTTCTGCTTGTAGACGTCCAGTAGATGTCGCCAGCCTTCCTAGATACGCACATTAATGTATTTCCCCGAAATCGAAAAACCCTAATGTGTTTTTGTATTCCAATACACACTGAGGGTTTTTATAAATTATAGTACCGTACTACTATTAGACACAAGTTCCAACGATGACCAGCTCCTTGTCATCATGTTGTTGAGGTCAGTACTAGAAATATATCCATTGCGGATACGCTAACATCAAGAATGGGAAATAGTTGGAACACTTGAATGGAACAATATACGTCCTCAATCAGACATGTACAGATCTACGTGAGTTACAGACCATTGTCCGACATGGACTATTATGTCTGACAACCAATTGGAATCGTTACATACCGACCCATTGTGTTCGACAAGCCAGTGATGTCCACTCCACGGTGTCAGACAATTCATTCTGTGTGTTTCCAACACGCACCATGTCCGACCCATTGTCTCCAACAAACCTTGTCTGACATAATGATGGCTAACATTCATGTATTTTGTGGGTGCCGATTCTATGATTAGTTTCTCCCCACAATTTATTTGAAATTGAAGTTTTGAAAACGGGATAACCTCATAGCACAACATGATCTGTTTATTTACTTGTTATTATATTTTCTTAATTTATTTATTACAAATGTCTTGTCTTTTGTACGTGGGGTGGGGGTAAACCGCAAAACTTTCGGTTATATTTGAGAAAAACAATCAAGAATGCGACACAAAAATATTATGGAGCTTAAAATACTATACCCCCTGAATCAACAACATCAATGAAACGATTGTGTATAGACATTATGCACATGACGCCATTTGAGACTCCGTATTAGGATGGGTGCGTGCGCGCATGTTTCGTCCTCACGAAGTCCGTGCATCTGTGCACGGACTGTGTGATGTGTATGTGCGAATGCGTCTCGTCCTTACCGACTCCGTGAGTGGATAGCTCGGGGCTAAGGGAAAACGCAAAGGCAGCCTCGATCAAGGCTACTTGATCCTGTGCGCTGCGCCTACATAGCTGAGCGTTTTCCATTGTTTCATCATTGTTTTATCTCTAAAAATGGTGGCGTGATGACGTCAATGCATAAGGCCCATAGGCTGGTGATACATTCCTCTTTTTAAATGTATTAGCAGGCACTTAACAAAATGTGTACACAACCCGAGAAACACCACCTGTGGTTGTACATCTATGACCAAAGGATGACCCTGTGTGCGAGGGCGTCATTTGAATTCCCTCACATAGACTCGTCGTCTACCAAGCAAGGATAAGTAATAGGATCTTGACGCAATAAACCAAAACAATCTAATAAGTGATTCGGTTGGTCTTTACGGACATTGAGATGTTATCGTTTACTCTGTCAGTTTGGGGCGATTTGTTTTTTTTTTCCGTACAACGGTAGATAATGAAATCTGATTATGGACAATGGTGTATCTTCCCATTAAACCGAGGATTTGTAATAACTAAAAAAATTATAACAGTCCTTGGTTGCGTATTTGAAAGGCCGTTCTCGGTTTACCTCTGTGTACAACCCCATACAACGTTGCTTGCTCTGTAAAAATCCCTATGAAAATAGTCACGTGCGTATATATCTTTGGGGTGAGGTGCATGTGTGGACATTTTTGTTCTACCCCACCGCAGTTTCAGGGGAAGAGTTTTCCATGCGGTGAAAAACTGTCATACTTATTATTTACTTCTTGAAAAATAAGTAAAAGATGAGAACGAAGTGACAACCCCCCCCCCCACCCAATTAACATGCACCGGGTTCATTGCTTGTGTCTCTCTAAATTAAAAACGAAATAAATTAATGTGATGTAACAATGCTTAGGGCCTTTCTGACAAAATTCATCGTGTAAGTGGTAATGGGGGAATTTTTCAGGAAGCTAGATGGCAGCAGACTAAACAGGTGTATCCATTGTGCGCATGCTCATAACTACGTAAACAATGACAATTTACCCGGTAAGTCTGCTGCCACCTATCGCTTAGCCTCCCATTGGGGTGTACTTTTCAAAAAACAACACCGCTTTTCAAGACCCATCTATACGCCACTGATAACGGACGTAGTCTAATGACGTCCTGCGGCTTATCGATCACAAACGTGTGCTGGTATGTTTGCTTTAAAAAAAACTGTTTGAATATTAGCCTATATTATCTTAAAGGCATTGCATACGTTTGGTAATGACTCTGAAAATTTTTGGCAATAAAAACTTACTTGGTAAGAAGTACAGCAGCTTTGGATAGTATAATGCGTTTTGAGAAACGTTTCACTTCGAAGTACTGCAGTTATGGAAAAATACATCACTTTTTATCCCCCAAAAATTTGAATCTGAGAAGCGTTATGGCCGTAACGCTTCTCACAATGTGTATTCCAATGACGGATACTTCTTCTGCGTGAAAGCAACCGCTCCGGATTTTTTACGATATCCCAAAAACGCTGCCACCTTTTGAAATGAAATTTACACAGGTTAGTTTTATGGTATACATCTACAATTATATAGCATGAAGGCAAACGTACGGTTCCAAAAACCAAAGGTATACTTTGCCTTTAAGTTGCTAAAATGTATTTTATGAAAATTAAAATTTGCGATGGTTTATACTTTTGATGTCACATCATTCTTTTGACGTTAATGCCGACAATGAATTTATTGGATTGTTTTATGTCAATACATTCCTTGAGAACTGAAATTGCACTGCGGTGAAGCTGGTAAACAATCAACATTAATTGATCAATCAACATTAATTGATCAATCAACATTAATTGATCAATCAACATTAATTGACAAAGAAACGTAATGTTTTTACGTTTTCGACGATGGAAATTTAGTTATTTCTATATAGGCTGTTAACTGAAATAAAACCTGTTTTCTGTCATCTTTTATACGGTTTCTTCTTTTATTTACCCGCTGGTCCGGGTTCTGATGGGCTCAGATTTTTCTATTTTTTATTTTATCATAATGCAGTATTTTAAATTTCATAATGTGGTCAGTTTAAAGTTCACGTCACTCTAGTACGTTTATATTTTTTTGATATTTCTAAACAATTTTTGACTGTACATTTGCATTGCGGAATGTTAAGTCTCATGTTGTTTTTACAAGTGACTAATGAATGAATGATTGGATGAATTAACGTTTTTTATTATTATTATTTTTTTTTTTTACATCAGTCGTTAGTTCTTCCCAGTAATCCTAACACAATCTCATATTTATTATTTTGTTTGTTCGTTGTTGATACAGATTGAGGGAATTCAAAGTGACTTTAAATCCAATATTCAAGTACAAACGAACTTTATGGTTATCACTTCTGAAATGTTGCTTCTAAAATACTAGTATGAGTTGTCAGGAATGTAGGCTCCAGGGACACTGAGCTAAAGCTGCAATATTCCGATTGTAGTTACGAAATGTAATGGAATATATGCAAACGAGATGGAATTAAATGACAAGCTTTTTTACCTCTGGAAAGCCGATCACTGCTATCACAGTGAGCAGGTGTACGGAAAGGACAATGCGTTTACCCTCTACTGTAGTCCACCAACACGTCCGAGCTGAGAAAACTCAACTGTTATTAATTTGTCTCTAATTTATTGGTTTGTGCAAATGAATAAGAACAAATACACGCAGACTAGCTTTTTACAACATTGAAAACAGGGATACCCATTATCAGTTGGATAAGGTGCATGCGATCAGTCTGGTTACCCTGCATGACCATTTTCAGCTGATTATGAAGTTGACAATGCGAAAGAATTCTAGTCGGTGCCATGCTGCCGAGGAACTCATGCATGATTCCCAAATCAAAACGCACTTGTACCTTCAGTTCAATCGTTATTTTTAGTTTCCCTGATGCAGATGTCACTGCTGATAGTTGACAATGATTGTACGACTAGATAAAGTCCAACGCCGTTTCAAACCATCAAACTTCTGACAAATATTTCTTAGGCTGTAATACTTTACTTGAAATCCACACGTTTCTAATACCGTCCGAGTGTTACAACCGCCTGTAACAAAACATGGTTACCATTTATTACAACAAACTTATATTTATTTTAAGCTGTATGGCTGAAGTGAAATTGGACACCTGTTATTTGATAGCCAGTAGCTCACTCTAGCCTATTAACAGCTATTGACATCTACAATGCACTGTTCCGCTAGATGTAACGAAGTCATTGCACTGTAGTGTAATGCATCATATACTGGGTAAACTATCGATACAAAGTTTCAGGGATCGTTAAGGGTTCGCATCTATGTATACCCTTTTAGCGACTTCATCCCCCTTGCTGCTACGTCACGCTGCCACGTCACCGAAGAACAAACCGTCAATATGTTTTCGATCTGTCTGCTATGCTCATATGTCTATGCTCACAACAAAGGCGATATGTGGGCATACTATCTTTTGGAAATCGCCATGTCTTCGGTCAACACTCCCGAGTGTAACTGTGAGTTTCCAGTCTCAGGGAAGACAGTTTCATATTCGCTAAGTAATTCTGGTTTTATTGTGGTATTAAGGGTCTAATTTTAAGAAGGGACGCATCGGTGACAAAAAAGCCCACACGGTGTCATGCAGCAGGACTTTATTTACGCCCCACGAGCCCTGTTTGTAAGTACACCTCTGTAGTGGGAGCTCGCTCGTGTTCCTTTCAGAAGCTGCTTTAAATTCATCAGAGTTGATTATCGGCTTCCCTTTCAGGAATCAAGTACCAGACGACTTTAAATTCCCGCAAATAGACGCTGCTATGAAATTCAGATGACTGGTCGTAGGTGAACTAGTGCGCTGGAATGCATTACGTAGGGCTACTTCGATTTCTCCGACTACATGAGCACGTAGTCACATCACAATATGGGATTTAAGGCTTTAGCCTAAATGGCCATACTCCCGTACATAAACCAGCGACCAGCATTAAGTGCTTGTAACCAAATTATATTTGATTCCGAGTGTGACACTTAGTTGATGTTGTTTAAAGAAAACCCATGGATTTCAGGGGGATTCGTCGTATGATCCCGGGGGATTAGTGTCACCCGATCAAGCATTAAGTGCTAGTGGCGCTGGTTCTCTGCCGTACGTCCATCAAGTGACGGTGCGTCATCCGTTCTACGAAGATCATTATTCGAGTGCTTGGCATTATTGCGCCAACCCATTGGATGCATGGGCATTGGATGCGTAATGGAGTGTTAAGGTATTTCTTTCTCTTTACGATGCAACGGTCGATTGGACTTCGGTTCTGCAACCTACTGGAAGAAATTCACCCAGTCCTTCAATTATTTCACTTTCCGCCTCATAAATAAGATATATTGTTTACACAACCACACGGGGGGACTAATGTATCATGTGGTCGACACACTGAAGGTTACTAGATTAGCAACATCGTTTCTACAACGACAAAGGATTGAACTAACAAATGTGAATTTAATACGCTTCAAAAATATGGTTTCAAGTTGCTAATTAAAGGCATTACCATTGTATGCAAAACGTTATTCCCTACGCACGCCTGACGGGGTTTCCTGCCTCTGTGATCTAGCGTCGTGACACCCTAAGTTTGTTTTGGCCTGAGCACTCTGTTTCTTTAATATTTGCATTTTGTTTATATTTGATCACCTTTTCTAGCCCCGGAACATAAAGAAGAACGTGTTCTAAATCCCGTAGTACATGTCATGAAGCAGACGCACAAACAATAGAGAAAACCCGCCAGAAAATCAAATTCGTGATCTCAGACGTGAAATCGTCAGACAGGCGTCGCGAAAGTATTTCCCCTCCCGAAACTGAAACTTTGAACTAAATGGTTTCGAAATTTAATACAGAATACAATTTGAGCCCGAGGTGGTGCACATTTTTTTTTTGATTTAATATTCTTCATGGAACGCATGCCTAGGTTCACGAAAGAGCGCGGTTCAAAATTGACAAAAAAGTCAGTGAAGCATTTAACAGTGTCGATATTATAAACTTTTAAAAGCACGCCTGTAATTTCTCGCCGGTGAAGTTCGTATCTTGGAGTCATTCCTTTCAACGCCATACATGTTAGGCAATACAAAGACAGTGAAAAGATTCTAGGCATATATTCTGCTTCAAACGTGCCAGTCAACAAGCTATCCTGTAAAATGTAATAAAAGAATGGGAGAAATGGTCGATATTCTTAACGCTTGTGTGGCGTAAAGTTGTGGCGATATTAAACCACGCACAGCGTTCAAGTTTTTAAAGAGCGACTACGAATAAAAACGTTCAAACTCAAAAATGTGTGTATAATTCATTAAGTTCCGGTTGCAGTCGGCTTAAGGCAATGGCCATTCGGACTTCAAGAATAGCTACACCATTTGTTGTCAAAAGAGTGCATTCGTGTAAATACCATGCCGTTTTTTATAGAATTATTCGGCTTGTCGGTATAGACTGTGTGAGTGTTGCGCGTGCATCAAAGCGCACAACTCTTGTTGCTTTAAGTTTTACCCCTCACACGTTATAAGTAGTCTACGCGGGAGACCAACAAGCTTCTAAAAATACAATGTTTGAACACGCGCGACACTAAGAATAAACAAAGAGGATTTTGGATAGCAAGAATTGAAACTTGCTTATTGATTATTCCATTCCTGTAGTCTATGTATTTTGACTGAGTTTAGCACGTTCAACCAAAGAGGTTTGTCTGCGGGGTTGAAACGCTACCAAGATTTGGTCGTTGAACCCCATTCAGTCTCCACTGCCTGTTGACATTCTTTGACAAAGTACAGGCAATCTTAACGTTGGGCATAATGTATTTGAGCCTGAATTATGCACACGATTCAAATGTGTGAGTTAATTTCAAAACAACAACAAAAAGTGTCCACCTCTTACCGAATTGTGATACATGGTGATACGTTTGGTCAATTGAATAAAGGTGTTGGCCAGCGTGACCATATTCAACCACAATTTGGAGATACATGTATTTCAGCGGGAAACTGTTTTCCATGTTGATTGGCCGGCACTGACCTTATGCCGAGAGCACATTCAAAATTGCAAAGAACCAAGAACCTTTTCCCCTAATGTAGACACCCCACTTTACTTTAAAAAAAAAAGTTCAAAATAATGGTTCAAACCTGATTTGTCAAGTTTAGAGATAGAGTACTTCAAAAGTTCACGATTGGAAGAAAGTACCTGTTCTTGAGATATTTCTTTTCCTTTAAATGAATAGTAACAAGCGAATACTTACAACGTGTACTCTCAGTTTGACTTAATGTCCTTTAATATAAACACGATCACGGTAGTTACTTGGTCTCGGTTATCTATCCATGGCATTTGGGTTTTAACGAGAGGGTTAGAAAAGTGCACAGTGAAAGAGTGTATCTACTTGTTCTTAGACTTGCGAGAGTCTTTCGGGAATTAATGGGCGGGTCGACTGCAGCAACAGACTCACCTGTAGAGCATTCTGTTTCAGAATAAATTATTCAAGAGCAATCTACGTTTCGTTTTTCCCAAAGAAGGCACCAAAGCCCCGGTGGACGATGCAGTGTTTGATTCTTGGGTCAGTAACTTTGACTTAGTCTCAAATTAAGGGGACTTTATTACTAAGTATGCCGCACCTTATCTTGATTCACAGAGTGTAATCAAAGAGAACGGCGGCTATAGAACCTTGACCACAAGCACTGGGTGGTGCGTATAGGGTAACAGAAGCTTTACAAATATCATCAATGTTCTGTGCTATCGAATCATCACAATGAGTGTAGACTAATCAAGACGTAGAAGATTTGTCAATATTTCCCACGCAGTTTCTAATCCCTGATGTAGCCATGAGTTATTAATGTGGATCGAGACCAGACGGAGTAGTCGAAGTAGCGAGAAAAAATATTGTTTTTTAACCTGGGTCTCCAGAGGCCTTATGTAAATCTCTCTTGTGCCATAAGCTGCCGCAAGTCGCCACAAGTAAAGTGCTTTGAGAGAGAGAGAAACAAATTATCAAGAAGTTTTTAAAATGTTTTTCCCCCTATTTTAAGGGAAGGAGCATTTTACCCGCCGGCAAGATTTTTGCCTCTGAAGAACTGAGATTAAATGTTGCCCACTCTGATCGGCCAAATCATTACGTCCATTGCTCATTTTTTTCCCCCCCTTCATATACTCTGTACCTTTGCCCTGCAACACTGAAGTAGCAACACTGAAGTGTAATTCCCTATAAAATGATGGTGTTCATTCTGTTCAAACAGAAGGCTGGGCCTTTCTCGTTCGAATACTGTTATTGACCTCCCTGAAATAGTACATGTACGCGTTACAAATTTTTAAAACAAGCTGTATGCGTTACCTATTTTTGCGCAAGATTTTGTTGTGCACTCGTGCTCGATCGGACACATTTTAATTTAATTAAGATGGCAGCATTTCAGTCTCCAATATTTTTCAGGATAATAGGCCCCTGCATCAACTTTATATAAAAGTTTGCTTTAAATGTGGACGAATATCATACAACATAATATCATGTATCATTTTGGAGACTACAGTCATTCCTACAGTCATGTACACATAATACAGACACACACATACACATGCCGCAAACTGAAAATGGTTTACGTTTTCGATGGGATTTTGTGCTCCACGTTATACGCACTTATCGCTTTTCGGGAACGACCGAAACGACAACAGAGAATCGGGGCAAGAGTCTTCTTCTGCATCTTAGTAGTTAAGACTGAAATGTCTCTCGGGAAACCGCCTTTGATGAGTAAGAGCATCATCATTTTCATTGATCGACTACAACTCATTACTTGCGCTTGCGTCGGGCGATTAGAGCACTATGTAAATATAATTAATTGTATTGCATTGTAATATATTGTATCAGGGTAAGGAAAGAAAGCTTAATTTATAAAAAAATATAAAAAAATCAATTCTCATATATCTTTTCAGCCATAATGAATCATCTACTTTTTTTTATTTTTTTTTATTTTTTTTTTTACATATTTACCAGAGCTCGATCTTAAAGATCTGCTTAAGCAGAACACTACTGCTTACCAAGTTTCAAAAATTAGTAGGAAACCGGTCACAAACTGTACATGTGTCACGGTATTTTGGCTGGTGACATATTTCTTAGCAGATCCAATTAATTTGGCCCAGAATATGTTTGAGAGTCTATTTGTGTAATTCTGTATCTCGTTAGTTTCTTCAAATTAGTCTTGTCGAAGCACACACAAAATGTTCAATAACAAGGTCTTGATTTATATCTCACTTTGTACCAGAACCACTACTTCTATCCTTTTGATAAGGGAATTCTTCTATCGAAAACCAACATTGGCGGTAATTACACGACCGCTTCAGAAGGAATAACAACGATTTTCCACAACAGCTCATGAGAGAGTGTCTGGGTTCGGATGTTGCAAAGGTTACTCAAAGATTGTTTACAATGAGTGCGTACGCCGACATTTACTGATTTTAACATCGTCAACGTCAAGGCAGGGACTGCAACATAAACACAAGTATTAAACAATTTTACATCTTGCATGTCTGACCGATTTAGAAGTGATATTAAGAAGCTAAAAAAAACTTTGTGTTTTGCTGTATAGGTAGCTTTAAAATGGATTTATTTCTATTGAAACTAAGACCCACAAGTTGACAATCTAAGCTCAATGGTCGAGATGTCTGGACACCTGCACAAATAAAATAGAACGAGGAATCCTTGGTTCGAGTTAATACCCAATCCTGCTTGTAAAATGTTATTTGAAATACACAGGTACATGGTGAATGATTTATTTTGTATAATACGCACAGACGGTGGCAGAGAAGGATAAAATTATAAAGACTATATGAATAGATATTCAAACAAGTGTTGTTTTCCCATAAAAAAAAAGAAAGGAAAAAAAAAAGTTGCTTTACCGGTTTAAATGTACCGTACATTCTGATGATTTCTAACTGAGAAAATTTTCTCAATTTATATGTAAGAGAAATATCTCCATTGCAGTTTTTTTTTACTTTGGTCTAAATAAACGAAAAATAGCTTATATTTTTAAAATAAAAGCCCAATCTTTTCCATGTTTTTTTCTACTCAGCTAGATTTGTTTTGTAATTTTGTGCTGTGATTGTTAATGTTTGAGACTGCCGTGAATTCATATTCTGCGCTTTTGTTATCAATTTGTCAAATATGAAGGGCTTAAGATGGTAATTGTATTGTGAGATGTTTTTTTTTTTTTTTTTTTTTTGCTGGATATGCTTCTCATCAAATCTCACACAGCTAAAAGGCGCGCGAAAATACAATCTTATTAAGTCTCCTGTTAGTTTATAGCGCCCATGAATCCATGCCTTTGCATCAAGTCATGTGCAGAGTATTTTATTCTTCTAATTAAATGACGGGAATTATCCTTAAGCCAGCGTAGTTTGTTATAAACATCCTCCCCTCTCATACTTGTACAAAAAAAAAACATATAGAAACGGAGAGGAAAGAAAGCTATCAGGAGATTACATGCGGTTGTTCAAGAAGCATTTGTGGCCTTCTGTTATTTTCCCTCTCGGATGGTAAGGTCTGATGCTGAAAATGTTTTCCACATTAGTGCCTCCGTGCGCAAAAAAACGGCGACTTTGCGAATTGAGTGTTCGAAATTGGATGCCGGAGTCAACAGTAAAAAAAAAAAAAAAATATGTGTATTACGACATATGGGCAAGCAAAAATACTTGAAATGAAAAGACCATCGGTCATTCCCACACAAGCTTGACAAAGTATATCCTAGAGGAATTGCAGAAACGAAATAGAGAAAGGAGACTTCTAGATGTTCATGATCGTAGAGGTGGAGACAAGTGAGTTAGCACGGACTGCTGATTCTATCAGGTGACAACCTCGTACCTCGCCTTCTTTAAGCAGCAATCAACATCTGGGAAGCCGATGGCGGTTGATGGTATCATAAGTCGCTTATATACAGAATCGCAAATCGGACCCGTTCACGGAAGTATGAAGAATCCATTGGCTGGCAGCAGTTAATCGTGTTTTGTCGTGTTCTCCGTGCCCAATTCTTGATAAGTGCCCGTTTATGTTGCTATTCGTTCTGACAAGTTACTGGTTTCAGATTAATTGAGTGCCAGTGCTAGGGACCATGATATAGTGTCAGACCTTGATTTTGTTTCGTGCTGAATCATGAACCAGGTCCCTTCATAACAATAAACTAAAATTGAAAAAAAAGAAAAACACACAAAACAACAACAACAACAACAACAACAACAACAACAACAACAACAACAACAACAACAACAACAACAACAACAACAACAACAACAACAACAACAACAACAACAACAACAACAACAGCAAACAAGCAAACAAACAAACAAACAAACAAAACAAACAAACAAACAAACAAACAAACAAACAAACAATACCGCCCAGTGATAAGGTCGCAACTAATACCGTCCAGGGCTCTCGGGGCTACCAAACCGGTTCTTTAAATTTACACGTCTTACAATTCATACACACTTTGCTGAGATTAGAAAACTAAAAGCTTCATTTTGTCTTTGGTCTGTTGACAAAAGTAATTTCATCGGTTTCTTGAACTGAAAACAAGGGGACTCTTACTGCAGCGTGGTGTCTCATCACTAAATTCACTTCAGGTCATCGAAATCAACGTTGATGGCGCCCCATTAGTCAAAAACGATGTCTGAGAACATACTGACCGCGCATTTTTGTGTTTTAATACATACAGTCTCGGCATGTTTCATTAAAAAAAAAATCAGACGTTAACAGACCCTTGCACATGGCGTCACGAGTTCAAACAGCGCCATCACTTAGGTCAAAAGACGACTTCTCATTGGCTGATAGCCTAGGGCAAGTTCGGGCAAGGACAAAATGTTGACTATTGTTCGACTACCTTCACCCAAACGCTGTCTAGTCACCTATGGTTAGTCAACTCTAGTCAACTATTTGGAACCAGCCTACTGACGGTGGTCGCTCAATGGTTGCTTCGCTGGTTATCACAGCATTTGTTCGTTCTTATCTGTGGCAAACTGCACAGGAACAACGACAAAATAGAAATAAAAATGGCGGAATCGGCGAAGGAGAAGAAGATGTGAGTAGGCCTATGTTTATAACAATGCAAGCATGTTACTGGAGGCCGCCACGTTGACATTACACAATTTAGCTCACGCTAGTTCGACTAGAGTCGTTCGCACTTAAATATTAAAGCGCATGCGCACTCTTAGACACCAACCAACCATTGGTTGATGATGGTTGTTGCGCGAACTTGCTCCTAGTTGGGCGTTGGGCCAACAACGTGCATTTCCATTATATACTTGACCTTTGAGATGGGGGCGTATGCAAGGGTTCTGGAAGAAAATAGTAATAGGTCCCCGTCCTAGATTCAATATGGAAACTAAATTAAGTTTTCTATTAAAAACAGTACCCTCGATGAAACTGTGAAATGTAAAGCCATAGAGTCAACGAAAAACACAGAAGAGGAATTCGGTTTTACGATAGAATAGTGTTCGGCAAACATCAACTTTGTTTCTCCGATTCAAACAGAAGTGAATGCAATGGGAGAGTCAACGTAGGTTATCGGAAGAATATAAATGCTTATTTTTTATTTATTTATTTATTTATTTATTTTTTTAAACATGTGACAGGAAAAAAAAATTAAAATTAGCTGTTGCAAGCTGCTAACCAACCAAGGTCTCACGTTTCAACCCTAGCAGTGTCTTTCTCAAAGGCTAAAATGATATTTACATGTCGTACATAAATTTAGTAAACTTCCATTGAAGCTGACAAAAATATAATGACAGTTAGATTTTTCTTTGACTTCTTTATGCTTCATGCTCTTGCTTCGGAAAAAAAGAGTACTATGTACATTTTACAGAGCGTGACCTGAGTACCAAACCTAAAATAACGTGTTTGCACAAAACTTGATGCAAACTACTCTGACTTTAATAATGTAGTCGAGTTACGCGCACCGGCCTTGGTATTTATATTTTGTTTCATGAACGAGTAAGTCAGTCGTAAGATTGTGCAAGATGGTTGTTTTTCTCCGCTCCCATCAATTTATAAGATTTCAAATGTCATTTCGTTTGAAATATGAAAGGTGACAGGGGCAGACAAAAATGATCAGATATCGAGATAAAAATCCGTTCATTTGTACTTTCATAGAACGTTAAGCACGAGGTCAACGGTAAGAAGCCATGGGCGACCCAGGCTGCTTTTTTTCAACAAACGTATAGAGATATTTATATTTTTGTTGTTGAAAAAAAAAATCAAATTTAAAGTGCGCGCTTGCAAGATTGCACTTTCTTTTCATAAAAGAGGACAATGAAAGATTGTATTTTTACGCAGAAAGTAAATGGCATCTTTCCATTTGCATCTTTAGGTTACTGCCTATGATTTACCTACAGAATAGCAAAAGTGAAGCTATTCACCAAAGCAATCTGCCGAAATTAAATATATATATATAGATAGATAGATATATATTACCGGTAATATATAAATAGCCCTTAAGAGTCACACGGACCAAGTGAAAGTACTTTACTTTGTTTGGCGTCCTCATCTAAAGTAGCATCTCAAGCTGGCTAATATTATCAGCGTGATGAAGGAGATTGTGCCATGAGTAAGAACAAAGTCCAAGTGTACATTCATAAGCAATCAATCTTAATCAGAAAACATGATGTAATCGACTGCTATAGGCGCGATGCTCAGCGCTGTACGTGTTGAGTTCATTGTTATTTCAGTGTGTACTTAGCAATACAAGAGTGTTGTTAATTTTCACAGGAGCATAGCTGTGAGTGATACATGAGCGTTTTGTGTAGCACCTTGTAAGTAAACACAGAACGCTGGGAAAAAAATAATATCCATGGACATGATTTAATTATTGTTGTGTTATGATGCTTTGACGTCACACTTTGAGTTGAGCGGGCTTATCACACAATAACAATGGTGCAGACGTGTAATTTCTTTTTTAAATAAGGTTTTAAGGAAGTGTTGACTGGTGTTGACTATCAACGCTCTTACGGTTATATTCTGGGCCGACACTGAGTCGCCGGAGTGTTCAGTCGCCTCGAATGACTTAGAGTCTACGAAATTAATTAAAAACCAAACCAAAGACATCCTGTCAGAGGGAGAGAGAGAGAGAGAGTCTCACTTTTCCGAAAACTGGGTCAGGAACACTCTGATTTTTCCAGAAATGAGTTCACAGAGAGATTTTAAGTTAACTTCTCCGAAACCGGACTCAGCATGCACTGACTTTCCCGCAAACAATGTAGAAGGTAGCCATACTTTGCAAGAACCGGGTTTAGAGATGTATTCGGGTTTTCTCGGAAGCAAAGACAGAGAGATTCCAGATTTCCCAGAAACCGGGTTAGAGACTGATTCTGAATTTCCTGGAAACTTGTTAATAGAGTGTCACGAAAACGAGGTCAGAGAAGTTCTAACTTTCACAGAAACAGGGATGGAGATAATCTGCTGCCATTGGATACAGTAACAACATATTAAAGACTTCCCGAACGGCTGGGTGGGATTCTGACTTCAAACGGAGTCAGAAAGATTGCGATTGACTTGGTCCGCTTTATCTCCGGGTCAAAATAAACCCGCTGAAAATGTAAGATTATGAAGACGTCGTTGATAACTTTTTGATCAAATATCTTTTTTAAATTTTATTTTACCGTAAACTGAGATGAATGCTTGAGTCGGTTCTCGCTCTCTGCCTCGGTCTCGATTTACACGTCACGGTTCTCGGTTTATTGTGTCCGTACAAAATCCATTAGACCTGCTCTAAAATTACCAAGTACAACAGGACTGGAAGAAACACCTGTTTAAAACCCTGTGGTTGTCTGCCAGATCTTCTTTTAATCCTACCACGGCATGCGATAATGATGTGTGTGTGCACGACACACACACACCTATGTGTGTAGTACTGGATTGGTAGTTATTATTTTATGTGGGCACATACAGTGTGTCATTGCATGTCTATCCAATGAAATCATTGGGTTTTTAAGACCAGTGGCTGTCTTAATTCTTACGGCAAAAGACATACAGACAGGGGACCAGCCTATGAATGTACTTCGATTCATGGCATTTTTGAGAACATGTGCCCCGTGGCTTCTACTGAGAGCGCCCTCTCTCGTTGATGGAGAGCCACAACGGTGAGCCAATAATGTAGGTCAAATGTTTACATCTAGCCAACCATAAGTCCTCTGCACTAATGTGGCCATTAAACAATGCAGACTTAATCGGTTTGAAACCTTAATGTGGCCATTTTGCAATGAAGCGATTGCAAGATTCAACTATTCTTTCACGAAAACAAACCCCTCCTCACATCGATGTCATATCTATTCGGAGTATGAGTGACATTTAATTATAAACTAAGAAGGCAGTAAATACAATAGCGTTTGGCTCCTAGCCTATAAATGAATCCACTGTCCAGTGCAATTACCTTCAAAAAGAAGGACTCATTGTGCAAGTACGACAGCGTGAATGGAACGCGCGACATGATTTGTTATGAGAAAGAAGCGTGCCTTAACCGCCAAAGAGCCACAAACGTAACAGACGAGAACATCTCAAGGCTTTTCGAAGATGTTTTTTTTTTCCTGGGCTATACTTGAAAGTGTAGCAAGGCCATTTACCCTCTTACGAGGTCCGATTATAACACACGGTCTGAACACAAGATAGAGAAGGGGAAAAAATAAAAAAAGAAGAAGAAGAAAAAAACATAGTTGAATGACTATAACACGAGCATGCGAGACTAGAATCGTTCTTACTGGACAAAGGACATCTTACTAGTACCTGACAAACTTTTAGGGAAAATAGCTCCACTCCGATACTCAAACAATAATAATAAAAAACTGAATGCGAGTATGACAAGGTAGGGAGGCCCCTTCGAGATATTCATAAAGGGCTTCATTTTAATTAAATTTATCTTAAGGAGTTCCAAGCACGTCCATCTGCTGTTCTGTATCACATTTTAATAAAGGCGTTTTATACCTTTATCTTTATAAAAGTTTGTTTGTGCACATTGGCAATGTAGGCTTGAAAAAAAAGTCACATAAAAACAAAATCACATAAAAAAAATAATCAGAAAATAGATACAAATTAAATACAAAATAAATAGGATTAAAACCAATCACTTGTCAGAATGTGACCCTTTGTAATCTTGTGGACCTATGAAACGCGAGAGGTCAAGGTCTGAATCGCAACTAGGGTGCTCACAATAATTGTCTACGATATACCCTACAGCTTACCTGTGTCGTTAACGAGTAAACGGTAAATACAGTTTCAAGTGTATTTTTTTAAATACCGGTATGTTAATCAATTGCAAATCTTGACATAAAGGTTGTAACTCGTTTGGGCATGTTTTTTTTTGTTGTTCAATAAAACGTATTCAACTGAAACTCAGTTATATATGCTGGTAATTTTCATACATAAATAAAAAATAACTGTGGTTGTTTGAAAACAGTCTTTGCCAATGAAATATTAAAAAAAAAACGAAAAAAATAATCAAGCAACAATCAAGCAATCAAGCAACAACTTTGGTTTATTTAGGTAGTTGATGCGTGCTTGGAACTATATGTCGCAAAAAATACATATATTTCAACCTGAAATATTATAGTTTTCAATAGGCAGTTGCACTTGCTGTACATTGAATATTTCAGGACGTACTATTTGTACCCCCCCCCCCCCCCACACACACACACAAGTGTGTATTTACCTCCAATCGGGGACCTCCTATTGTCCCTCTTTTGTTTGTACTTTAACTTTTTAGCAACAGCTCCCATTGGTTTTGAACACGATTTCCAACTGGGGACTAACCGGGGACTTTATTATCCTCTTTTGTTATAAGTCCCCGGTTTGAATGCCTAAACAAACTCACATACACAATACCTGTCGACCACATAAATGAAGGACTTCTCTTTGTTCTCATATTGTTTGGACTTTTTTTCCTTTTAGCAAATGCCTCCATGGGTTTTGTACACAAAAGCGAATCAAGGCCGTTCTCGCTATATCGGAGCAGCCGGATCTCTTTTGTTAAAGTTCTCGGTTTCTACCGGTAGACATCATGCCCACCTACAAATAAAAACTGAAACATTCCCAACATCCCGTTGTCTGCTTTTAAATTAATGGTTTTACAAAAAAAAAGCGTATCCCCCTTTATGACTTGAATTAAAAGTGCAAAGGAAATATTTTTCTCCTTAAATGAGTTGATCATCTGAATCCGCAGTCCCAGAATGTTTATAACTATGGGCACTAAAGGACACCGACATGAGTATATTTCAGTCATGTAAATAGTAGAAAATAATGTACAACGTTCATAAACACAACTACATAAGACCACGAAATAAAAAGTAAGGCTAAAGTTTCCCTTTAAATGCTTTAGACTCTGCATGCATTTCCCCCAACATACACCCCTTTAAATTGTCAGATGTCTCAGCCGGTTAGAATTCTACTTGATCAATTTAAGACAAGGGTAATTCGCTTTCATTTGAAAGTTTAATGTCCGAATTCAGTGGTTTCCCCCGCTATAGATAGCCTTTTAACGCGGAGGCGTAAACATACCGATACTGCGCCACATAAAAGGGAGCAATTATTCGGCGCAATCCTTTCCGAGACTATTCGGGTTTAGACTGTCCACCGGACTTACAGTCTCGCTACGATCTATAGAAGTCCCTGAGAATGAAAACTGCATTTCCTGAGCAGCAAGTCTCAGGACTCCTGTATTTGTACTTGGCAAGTTATAATCGATACGGGGAGGAAACTGTAATATTTCAGCGGTGAAGGGACAGGTGGCGGCCTAGTCTGCCTAAACAGTCGATTTCACCGAGACATATTTTATACCGAGGTGCATTTTCAAAACGACAGCTGTGAAAAGATCACGGAGACAAGCCGTTTGAATAAGTTATGAGAAGTGGAAGATTGGATTATTATTTCCTTTGTAGTTTCATTTCCTTCAGTATCGAATTGGTTGCGAGAATCTCAGCGGTAGTATGGGAGGAACGTTTTGGACGGGGCCGGGGAGGAGGGATGGGTGAGGATGATGGATGAAGCTGTCTTTGGCGCCCCCTAGCTCTTCAATCCCTCTCTTTCACCAGCTGCTTCACTTGTTCATCGTTACAGGCAATAATTTGAATAATCGTATGCTATTACGCGTTTACTATTCTCCAAATGACTACTATTACAAGACATTCATTCATAGTTGGTCATTTCCTCTTTTGAAATCTGCAGTGAGCAAAGCACTTCGATCGCTGTTTTATACAACTACGGTACTCGAGAAAAATCTGTTTCACACGTTGAAGTCACATAATCACTTTTATTGAGGAAGTTACATGTTGAAGGTTGATTATACCAACACTCTTTGCAGGATGGATGGATAATAAAAGGCAGTCACTGGCCATTTGTGGAAGCATTATGCTGACAACAAACCTTGGAACGCCACAATTAGAAAATACCGAACACGGTTTCGTGATCTCGGCGACGTTAGTTTATGGCCGTGGGCACACAACCGACACGAAACAGGTTGGTTGTCCGTTGCCCCAAACCACCGTTAAAAAAAACCGACAGTTAATGTCTTTAAATCTGTATGTATTTCCTGTGAACATTATTTCCAGTGAATGTTTGCATAGACCCACAGTCAACTTTGCTAACGGCACCCGAGGCTTGTTTTTTCGTTCTTTTTTTTTTCCTTTTTAAAATAATACACAGGGAGATATATTATTTCACGGCTCAGTAGATGCATATTTTGTTGTTCACACTCTTAGCTGATTGGCTACGTCATGGCTCTGATGATGTATGCGAAAACTACAGGTATCTATATAATATTTATGGTATAAATAATATATATATATGTTTATGTTTCTCTTCACAGATTATGAGTGGGAAGGACTGTAGTGTGTGCAGCCCATAATCGATGCGCTGACTGTCACAATTACTTCGCCTATTGTTGCAACCTCATGCTTATCACCAGGGGAGGTATAATGACAATTGATGGTCGACAACGTTCATGACGGCTCTTTTCTTAATTAAGAGGTAAAGGCAAAACAATGGCCGCAGCTTGGAAGTACTTGTTCGTACTAGTGACAGTACTTCTGATTCTGTGTTACGCTGTGCTCGCCGCCTACCCAGACCTTACCGGTAAAGTTGGCAACGGGAAGACACTGAGGGTCGACGGGGACATCGTTCTTGGGGGCCTGTTCCCCATCCACGAGAAGGGTAAGAATGAGACTATCTGTGGAGATATTAATGAGGATCGGGGTGTCCAGAGACTTGAGGCCATGCTTTTCGCAATTGATCTGATCAACAATGACACGGACATCTTACCCGGAATTAAAATCGGTGCTGAGATCCGGGACACGTGTTCCAGTGACACGTACGCGCTGGAGCAGTCGCTGGAGTTTGTCCGGTCCTCCCTGACCACGGTGAGCGTGACCTCCCCCGAGTGTCCGGCGGAAAATGTGCCTGTAAATACCACCGCCAATCCGGGCGTTGTGGCTGGCGTGATAGGCGGATCATACAGTACTGTGTCCATCCAAGTGGCAAACTTGCTCCGGTTGTTTCAGATTCCGCAAATCAGCTACGCCTCAACAAGCTCGGAGCTCTCAGACAGAAAGAAGTTCGAGTATTTTGCAAGGACGGTCCCGCCGGACAAGCTGCAGGCGAAAGCCATAGCAGACATCGTGGCCTCTTTCGGGTGGACGTACGTTTCAACAATCGCCTCCGAGGGAAACTACGGCGAATCCGGTATCTACGAGTTTCAGAAAGAAGCGGCATTGCGAAATATATGTATAGCAAGATCAGAGAAGATTCTGTCTTCAGCAGACTCTCAAACCTACGATAAAATCATCACGCGGTTGAAGAAAAAACAGAATGCAAAAGTAGTGGTGTTGTTCACGAGGGTAGAGGACGCCAGGGACCTTTTAAGTGCGGCAATGCGAGTCAATCACAGCGAAAGTTTCATATGGCTTGCCAGCGATGGATGGGGAGCACAAGAGACTCCCGTCAAGGGAAGAGAATCCGTTGCCGAAGGAGCAATAACAATCGAACTACAGACTCGAAAGATCGGACGATACGATAAATATTTCCCACATCTTAATCCCACGAACAATCCTCGGAACCCGTGGTTTAAGGAATTCTGGGAACAGAAGTTCAAATGTAATCTCCCGCCAGACGACAAGGAGAATGCAACTCCGGATGAGTTGGAGTGCCTGGGAAAGAGCCTGGACGATGGGTCGCATTTACAGGAGAAGAAGACTCAGTTCGTCGTGGACGCAGTGTACGCACTGGGGATTGCATTGGATCGGATGCACCGCTCCATCTGCAACGAGACTTCGGAACTGTGCGAAGGGATGGTGCCTATTGATGGACAACGACTGTTCAAGGAATACATTTTAAATATAGAATTTAAAGGTAATTTGTTTGTAATTATTTCTTTCTTTCATTATTATTATTGTTATTAATTGTTTTTGAAGGGATGGCTGGATGGAAATAATGTTTTTCGATTGTATGGCTTTGCATAGGTGCAAGTCGAGGCTTGTCTTGGTTTGAGGCACGCCCATGTTGGTAATCTCATTCAAATATCGCAACTCAGACCCTGTTCTCACAGGAACTGTATTGCATCCTCAACGTTTCAACTAGCCTGGTTTAGTCTTCATCAGATTCTCTTTTTCTGCATTTATACGCCAGTTGTTTACTATGACAAGATCATTCGAGAAGTAATTGTTAGGCGGCATTGCACAATATTATCGACAATGTTATCGACAAAAACATTTCTTAACAAATCAAGATATTTGGATTGCTGAATTTGGTAAGAATCGTACACTTGGCCCTTATCAAGGTCCAAGAAAACTCTCACCGTGAACTTTTTGAGTGCAAGGTTTTCAATGTTGTCTTATTTTTATCGGTTCGAATGGGTTCCAAGTTCTCATTGTTAGGGTTAATGTTAAAACTCTAATACTGTCATCAATGTCAACGTTTTATTTAGTCGAGATGCAAATACTTTAGCGCCACATCTTACTACTCTGTATTTGTGTTTAGTTTAACAGTCGTCTTATATGCTTGTAACATTTCAGATATAGTTGGGTCCCAAGTTAGCTTCGACGAAAAGGGGGACGGTTTGGGACGCTACGACATCTTCAACTTCCGCCGTGACAGCGACAACCATTATAGCTACGTCAGAGTAGGTGAGTGGCACGGGGAGTTAGGGCTCGACACAAAGTCAGTGCAGTTCCACCCTTCGGTTCCAGTCCCATCAGAGGCCGCTCTCCCCATGTCCCAGTGCAGTCTTCCCTGTAAACGAGGCGCGATTAAGAAACTCCAGGACGACGACGAGGCGTGCTGTTGGTTTTGCTCAGCCTGTCTTCGTCACCAGTTCGTTAAGGATGAGTTCACCTGTACGGATTGCCCGGAGGGCTCCTGGCCGCTTGGCAACCTCAGCGGCTGCTACAAACTCATGGAGGAATACATGGATTTTGCCTCCCCTTGGAGCATCATAGCAGTCGTGTTTTCCCTGCTTGGGATTATGGCGACGTGCTTCGTCGCTATTGTGTTTGTAACCCACAACCAGACGCCGTTAGTCAAGGCGTCGAGCAGGGAGCTCAGTTACATCTTATTGTTGGGGTTTGCCTCATGCTACGCCATGACATTCCCGATTCTCGCCAAGCCGTCGGAGACAACTTGCTCGATACAGAGAATCGGCCTGGGGCTTTCGTTTTGCGTGTGTTACTCAGCTCTGCTAACAAAAACCAATAGAATTGCTAGGATATTTGAAAGTGCTTCTCATTCTGCCCAAAGGCCGAAGTACATCAGCCCCAAATCGCAGCTGGTCATTTGTTTTATACTGGTCAGTGTCCAGCTATTCGGAGAACTGATGTGGCTGATTGTGCAGCCCCCTGGAGCCAGTGTGCAACTGTCAAAGGACCGGTTTCATGCTATACTCAAATGTGACATAACAGATATTTCCTTGGTGGTGTCATTGGCATATAATATGTTTCTTATCATATGTTGCACTGTTTATGCATTTAAGACTCGGAAGATTCCGGAGAATTTCAACGAGGCGAAGTTCATCGGGTTCACCATGTACACCACGTGTATAGTGTGGCTGGCGTTTGTTCCGCTTTATTTTGGTACAACCGGAGATTTTAGGGTAAGTTGTTTCTTGACCTGCCTGTCGTTAATGTAAAAAAAAAAAGATACTAACTATTGTAAATTACGCAAATAAATTCTAATTAAAAGAAACACTGTCACACAAGCAAAAATATACTGTTTAGACATGTTGACAAGCGAGTGCATTTCAAACGACTCTGTTGAATATAAAAAATCTACATTTAAAAATTTGTTCAACGTTGAACCCGTTTTGCTCCTTAATAAACAGGTATCCTTTGGAATGAAGTTTACAATAGGTTTACAAAGGTCATACAATTCAAGTTTAAATTTCCGGGAACTATGAGCGAAAAAGCAAAAAAAAAAAAAAAAAAAAAAAAAAAAAAAAAACTAATTAAACAAAAAAGTTGCATCTTCCGCAATGTATCGAGTGTGATTGCTTTATTCTTTCACATTTGAAAACTGAAATAAAGAAATAAAAAAAAAACCATGTAACTGAGAATGTGGATACAAAAGTAATTTGCTGCATAAGACTTTTATCTGAGACCCTTAAGCGGCTCAAGTTGCAGACTAAAGCTAGCCTGTAAAGAACACCTGCCTCTGAATAGGGCGTGCTGATATTCCAAACAGCTCACTGTCTGGGAGCTAGTTTTGTAGTGTGTCAATTGTTGCAGCTGATGGGCAAAGTGTGACGAATCTATACACCTCTATATCTATCCGATATGGCGCCATCTTGTGACACGGGCATGACTTTTTTTTTTTCATCACCCTTAATGGCTGATGCTTGTAATTGAATGGCTAGACTCCACCTACCATAAACAAGTGTCACTTATTAAAATGTAAACAGACTACAACGATGAGATTTGGGTCGATTCCCAATTATGTCTTGGCAACAGAAAAGAACAAATCGCCTCCATGGATGTACAACACGGATGATATTCATAGCTCAATTGTCGTCTACTGTGCACACCCTTCAATTGCCAGCTGTGAACAAAGAGTACCAATACCATACTTATGGTATCCTGGCGCGTATGCAAGCACGTCGAAGCTGAAACTTGCCATAAAGGTAAAATGGCAGCGCGTACGAATTGCGTCAAAGCAGATACGCACACGCAGTATTCCCTTAGTCCTAATTTCCATGGCCACCTCACGTCAATCATGACAGTTGAATCCGTTGGTTTGCCTGGATGTTATACGGATAAGCGCCCTCATTTGGCATTTCTTACAACTCGTCAATAGAGGGCAGCATATTGTGGACAGTCGTTCATCAACTTGGATCTCGTCTATATCAACAGTATAGAATAGATTGATTAATTCCTGGGTCTTTGATAAGCCCGTGTCAGAAAGTTCAACATTGATTCACGATACAGTGCATAGAAATAACAGCAAATTATGTTTAAGTTATCAGAAAAGTAATAATACAAACTGTACATTTTCTTTCTTTTTTCTTCTTCCCGTTTTAGATGCAGATAACGACCCTATGTATTACTGTCAGCATGAGTGCTACGGTGGCCCTTGCTTGTCTATTTACCCCTAAAGTATACATCATTGTCTTTCAACCAGAGAAAAACGTCCGCAGGCTGAACACCACGTCGACCAGGCGATCCCACTACGACGCCCCGCCACGTGACATGGTCAACAATCATGGGCAATATCCACGAGGTAGTAGTCTATAACGGGAATTTCCACATTGGTACTTTCAAAACGTACGTTGATCTGAATCAAATTTAGCTGTCAAGAGTTTAATATTCAGTAGAACTAGACAACACATTGTATACTAATTAATTGTGAATTCAACAAACACAGTAGCCATGGGTAAATACTTTGCCTTCTACACCACAAAAAATAATTGTATGCATGTTGGAATATCGATTCTAATAAACAAAAACCCTTTATAAGTTACCGGGAACTACCAATGTTGAACCTTCCCTTTCAGCTATTTATTTTAATAATCTTCTAGATATAAAGTCATTATAAATCCTCCCAATGAGCTGCTAGAAAGTGTTGAAACCTTCCGGAGCATAGTCTTCCTTAGATGCTATTTTGCGGGGTCTTGTTGCAACTGTAAGGTTCTCGCCCCCAAATTTGAAGTCGCGTGGCTTACGGGCTGCCTTTGAAATCGCCACGACCGAAGCTGTTTCCCTATTAGTTAATACATGCTCATCGCGATTACTTTGCGCATAATCACGCCCCCTATCGACATATTTTTTTTTTATTTGTTTAACCTTGACGATACAAATGTACGGTTATTCAAGACAGTACATGACGGGATACGATATGGCATTGGCCTTTGTGATGGTGTGGCCGTTTTAATGTCCTTTCATTCAAGTTAAATGTAATCGAAACGAGGCCAAAGGGTAAATTTATCACCATACTTTCTTCGTAAACAGAAAAGCCTTTCAAAGAAAAAGAAAAGTTTGTTGCGCACTATATTACGTCCGACAAGGAGATTTTGAACCATTATGTCCGACCTATAATATGGTCCCACACACCATTATGTCCGACAAGCCATTATATCCGACCCATAGTGTCCGACAAGCCATTATGTCCGACCCATTGTGTCCGCGGACACAGGTCAGACGTAATCGTTCATCGGACACAATGGGTCGGACCTAATGGTTCAAAATTGTTGTCGGACATAATAGTCCATGTCGGACAAAATGGTGCGTATAACAAACGATCACTGAGTCAGAATTTCATTTTTTCTCTCTCTTTTACGGTGGGGAAAAGGTTTTTTTTCTTCTGTTTTTCTTCTTGTTTTCATCACACATGAAAAATCTTACTCAAGGAAGCTTTACGGAACAGGCAAACCTGCTTTTCTTCACAGTTAATCGTAACACGAGATGTCATTTAATTAAAATCAAACATTACACTGGGGGAGAAGTGTATTCCTAAATCTAACAAGCAAAAAGACCGAAAGAAACTGAACACTCCAATCCCAAGCACCCCTCGGGCCCTCCAGATGATGCATCTCCCACGATTTAAACAGAGAGCCTTCCATGTTCTCAGTGTGGGACTGACTCAGCAGCGAAACCGTTGACATTGCTGTAGTTCTACCACACAGTGTTAGAAAATGATCACTAATGAACATACATGAATGAACCCAGTTTGAAATTTGTGTTTTCAGTAATACTGAAATTCATGTCATCTTGACCCCCCCCCCTCCAAGAAAAATAAATCGATCAAGACTGCCCCGTAAGGCGTACAAAGACAGCAATCAGCAACATATACAACCATTAAAAAGCAATTGATTATGAGAAACATACAAGGTTTTATAGGTAAGTTTTTTGCTTAATTTTCGCAGTCTTAATAACCACGCCAACAGTTTTGTTTCACAAAAACAAAATGGCCAAAGTTGCTGCAGACCTCAGTGGATTGTAATCGTGGATATAAACAAGAAAATTAGGATAGTTATCAGCTGACACACTCTAAACTACCGCTAAACTATGTTCAGCCTTCTCAACGTAAATAATGAACGCACAAAAAGTACAACAATAACGGAAGTGTGAAGTCATTTAACTATTTTCACAATCGACGTTGATTTGGTTTTTTGTTGTTGTTGTAAATCTTCAAGAATCTGTATAAGAGTCTCTCTTAATTTGGCTCAAATCTGTGACATTATAAATAGCCAGCTGTTCATCCATTTTAGATTGGATTCTCGTAGTTTCCCCCAACTTAAGTTCATGTCCAATGACTAATGCCTCTCTTTTTATCTATTGAGACCATAGCATGTAATATATACCCTCTTGTTTTAAAATGTTTGTTGGTATTTTTTGGAAGTAAAGATCGCTTTAGGCCAGGCTTCAACTGGCTCAGTTTTGCTCAGGGGGCACACCAAATAAAGTTGTGCACATTTAACAGGAGATCGGTACGGGAGAAAGGCTTGTAATTTCATCTGTACGAATCGTGAAATCGGGATCTTCCAAGAGGAACTTATCCCATTTCTTCAAATTCGTGACAATTTGTTTTTTCCTCTGGCCAATGTTCAATTTCCTTGAAATGTCAACACGTCAGTGTAAGTTTCTAACTCGATGCGATGCTCGACTAGCTGAAACTGAGCCGATTCTTGGTTTCTTTCTTGTTGTTTACAAAAAGAAAATTCATTTATGTATTTATTTAACACTGCAGACAGTTTGTTAGCAACCCTATTGCTTGAAATACGATTACTTGATCATTAATGACCCAGTCTTAAACGGCCTGTAAAGACAATGCTCAAGCTGTGTGTCAGACAGCTGTGTCAAGACAAAGATGTACCTCGGTTGTTATAGCCAACGTTGGTTCGGCGCTCTAGCCACGCGCGGATCTAAGAACTAAACTAATTTGATTCTAAATACGTGGTGATAACGCGCAAGGCAATACTTAAAGGTACATAGTTCAATGACACAATTAAACTATGCTGCGAAAAGTATGCGTACAAGCAAACCGTGTAGGTCACCGCGATCACAAAGGATCCCTGCAAAACGGAGCTCGTGAACGTGCAAAGCAAAGTCTTTATCAATCTTTACATGACGTTAATAAAGCAACAACAAAAAACAATATTAATAAATGGGATATTAAGAGTAGTGACTTTGACACGGACAGCCGTTTGAGATCAAGTCAAGCGTCTTTCATTCCCGCAATAAATACGCAAACATCACTAAAAAAACCGTCTACAACAAATCTTTGAAATGTGTTCATCAAGGTATGGGCTATACTAATTCAAAAACCTCTTTTTTTAAAATCAGGCAGATGATAGTTTCCCTCTCTTGGTGTTTACCAGAGATTGACATCTTTAGCCTACGCTATCCACACACCCTTGTACTCGCACATTCGTCATATCCTGCAGGGCATTGACACAGAATTAGTTTTGAGAGCTTGGGGACGGGGTCAGTGATAATTCTTCCGAGTTCACTCAAGTCCTGACACTGACCAACGAGTGACCCCGACCTACCTTTCCCCTACCCCCCCCCCAAAAAAAAAGGGGGTTTTCAAAACTGCTAACTGACATAGATACGGACAAAGAGATAAAAAATAAATAGGAATTCAAGAAGAATACAGTCTTGAAACTTGTCAGGGTGGAGGAGAGGCAATACGAGAGGTTCGTGATAGCACTTTAGAGATAGTACGTGCATGTAATCTCATAGAGTTGAGAACCAGTTTGATAACTGGCTCATGTTTCTGGTACTTTGAGCAAAAAAATACTCTAGAAGTACATCATTCTCCGGCATAGATTTAGAGGGACCGTGAAGATTGTTTCTTCTGCCCTACAGTTGGTATGTATAGCTATAAAAAACAACCTTTATGTTAGACTGTGGTTCATGACACTTTAGGCTATTTTAAACGTTCTACCATCTATGATTCATGATCGTCTTGACACGGATCTTAAATTGAATCCATCGGGATTTTATCGGGCGTCTGCATATTATTCACTAATATATTTTTGTCAAGTGTTAGATATCCTCTTGAGACATTTTTGCCCAAATGAATTCAGAAAAAAAATCATCAAAAATGGCAAATGAACCTGAGCCACTTGAAACGTCTTAGATTCTATTTATCCTTAGTGCATGGCCTATTCTGTAGTCAACACCCCCGCCCCACCCCCTTTCTTGGTTCTGAAGGAAAGCAAGAAAGGAACAAAAAAAACGATGGTTATCTTCAAACCAAAACTATTTTGCATATTTATTTTTAGCAATAGTGACCTTGCCTTTGACAATTTACGGATGACAAATGCAAACAGCATTATTAAATTTCCGGTTCGTTAATGGGATTCAAAATACAGTGCGCCACCTAGAGTTTGGACGGGGCGGAAAATCGTTCACAGAACGATGACAAAAAGGCGACAACCTTCACAGCATACATGCTGGGCCCCCGTTATTCGATTTAATACCTTCGATTTAATTTGCAAGACGGAGTTCACTTTTAGAAAAGGAAATGTCTTATTGTTAGGATGTTTCTCAGTAGACTTGCAGGTAAAATGATAAAATCTCTATGCGAGGCTTTAAAAAACCTATGCTTTCTTGACGTAAAGTAAAATTTCAACTCGCAAAGTGACTCCTCTACATCGACATTCGTCTTTTGAAAATGATAATTTCAACTCAGAAAAGAACCACTGAACTTGTTAGCAAGACCCATCACAGCTAATAGGTAACACAATCAGGTAAAAGTATCTTTGAGATATATTTTACTCTGGCCTATCAATCACAGTTCTCTCTTATTCAACACCAAATGTGTCTACACCCTTTGATTAAGAAGAGCTCTGCCTTCTCCCTTCAGATGGGTTTTAGGGTTTCACTTCCATCCGCTCAGAATGAAACACTTCTTCATCGCAGCCTCGGATTCAGGGACCGTAGAAAGGGAGAGTAGAGGGGCGCGCACATTGCCATACCCCGGTAAATGCTAAAGAATGGTGTTAAGACGAGGACGTAGATGTTCCGGTTACCATCCTGGGCACATCCATCATCGACTTATCATGGGTCTGAAGGAATTAAAGGCTTTAAGCGTTTATGATGCTTTGACGGCTCTTACTGGGAGTGTGGGCGTGGTCCGATCGCATCAGTGCTATTTTGATTTAATGGGCCAAAAAATATCACAAAGAAGTTCTAGCTTTTGTTTACAGGCAAAATACATTATTGTTTGTCTTACATCATACAAATACGTTTTTTGACGCGTGTTTTTAGGTCAATCGGTGCAGTTATCAAGTTAAAAAAACATACTTTGCTTTTAGATGATATATCACTGTATCACAGTTATTTTGTTTATTAACTATATTTTTCTTTTAGAGTAAAGACACTACGTGGACAAATGGTACACAGATAAAAGTGAATAAAACGAACAGACAAGCGAACACTTTAAAACACGCGCACAACGAAACAACGGTGAAGGCCATTGCTGATGGAATTACAGGACTTAAAAGAAGGGGGAAGGGAAAAACATCTCGACGCGTCTAGCTTCTCTAATTTACAACCACTCATATCTGAAGACCCTTCCCATTTGATTGAGAAAACATAAAAAACAAAACACAATTTCCATTTGTTGGGGTGTATGTTTGATTGTTGTCTTTTGCATTTCTTTCGTTTTATTTAGTTGTGTATTCATTCATTTATTTATTTATTTATTTATTGACCAAGACGACAACATCAGCTGGAAAAAACAAGTTTCTTGGTACAATGTTAACCGACTTTCATTCACGTTGTGCGTGGACGTTGCATTCACTCATGGCACAATCGGTTTCCATTAATACTAATCAGCTAGAAGCGATACAAATTAAGCCCACGTCGTGATATGTTCCCCTCTTAAAGATGAACTCTCCCTAAACAAAAAGACTGTACGACCAAACGCCAGGGCAGTCATCTCTATCAAACCTTGAGAACACGATACCGTAATGGTCTGTGACGTCCTGACCCATATCGTTTCATCTTTTTAGAGTCCTCCGGAAAGGGGAGGACAAAGGCACGGAACGGATGTCAATGGCGTGGCAGAAAGATGAAAGTGTTCCCAAACAATTGCCGAGTAACATTAGCTACAAATTGGAGTTCCGATTTCAGAATGACCTCATTGGGTTGCCCGTAACTCAGTTGCTTTGGGGTCTTTAAAAAAAGAAGAAGTTATAACTCAGTTAATATCCTGTTTGTGTTTGTGTTTTTTGTTTGCTTGTATGTCAACAGGAAGATACATCATGAGATTTAACAACCAGACGACACAGTACGACAGCCAAGATACGGAGGCCGAGACGAGCCAAGCGTTTTTGTAGCCACTTCTTGTACACAATGGGTAAAAAACAAAACAAAAAGCACATTCAACACGCAATAGATAGGATTTTAAGTGCATGTTGATGTGAAAGCTCAAAACAATGACGACTATTTTTGTTAATTTTTGTAATTGTAATTTAAACATCGGAATCTATGATAATTTAAAATGTTAAACATTATTTTGAAAAGATGATTAGGGTTTCAGCCGTTCTCCCTAAAGTTTTTAAGGACATTTAGTACACCAGCAGGCAATTAAAAACAAAACAACCTAAAGTCAGAATAAGTTATTTTCTAATCCCGGACGTTATGAGTGTGTAATTTTAGAAATAGAAAACAAGTTAACGTATCATGATGCAGCCATCTTGGTTCCCCTTCACATTCAAATCAAACGAAAGCGAGGCTTGAACGCATTTGCACGCTTGTATTCGAACTATTTGCACGCTCGGTACTTAGACCTGTCGTTCACCGATCGATCTAAAAAGACAGTGAATCTTAAGATATTACAACAAACAAACAAACAAACAAACAAACAAACAAACAAACACTGTTATTGTTGGTCTAAAGGTCTCGTGCCAGGTCTCTACTACTAGGTTTTTGCTAGCCTTTGTCTCGATCTCGAACCAACTTCTACCCACCCGACCAACTCACCTCTCCCAAGATCTGAAGGTCTTTGACTCGTCGGCCTCCCTCACTCGTCGTACATTGGTCTCAATTTCGATCCCGTTTCCAGACCTTCCAAGTGTCGACTACAGTACTGGTTGAGGCTATTATGCAAATTGACCAATCGTCCTATGGGAAAAACAGCAAGAACGAACACCTGATCAGTACTTTTCCGTAATAGGAAGTGAAACCGGATAGTTAGTAGGGCATAGGTATAATTCTTGGGATATATATAAATAAATATATATAGCCTATAAAAAACAAAAAAATAATAATACTAATAAAAAAAAAAATGAAATAAAAGATGAAACTGCTCCAAAGTCTAATCATAATTGATTGGCAGTTAACTTTCTCTACTTACCAGACGTGTTGTACAACCAAAACGGAAACGACTTTTTTCTATTCGTTATTTTTTGCAAAAAACAATATTGCTTACAAGGAAAACCAAGTATATCAGTGCAAGAATGGTGCTCGAATTGACATAGAATTGCCACAAAAGTAAGCAGTATGTATCTAGGTTTGAACACGGACACGCAATATCATTGCAATCTCTTCGCTTATTTGCATCTATATATTTACATCATGTCAAATAAAAATATTGAAACTAATAAAGAAATTCAAAAGTAAAAAAAAACAAACAAATCAACAAACAAACAAACAAACAAACAAACAAACAACAACAGCAACAACCAGGTGAAATAGTTTTGAAAAGGGGTAAACATATTTCCTTTTTAAATAGCATATCCTTTGGAAAGAAGTCAAGGTTTCACCTATCTACTTAAAGTTTAGGATGCCTTCTTCTTGTTAAACTTGATCCGATGCTGAAATAATTTATCCTTCGTGATCTTTCCAGTGAAAAATATACATATTTTTTTCCTCTGATTTATTTATAGTTATGAAAAAGTAAACAATGCACATTAGTTCTGCGACTTATCATTCAGATTTAATTTAAAGATTCAGATTAAAAATAAGTACAATTTGAGGTTAAAACGAAGAAAATTATCGACTTATTTTGTTTAGTTTGCTACATTTATAAGGCCGCTGTTTCAAACACACGTTGCCGGCATGTGGTATGTTGGTAGTCTGTCCACTCATAGAGAATTTTCTATGTAAATACTAACCATTGCGTCATTATGATCCAACCAATCAGAAAGTGGTTCAAGTACACAGTGTTAATTATGCATAGAGTAACAATCAGTATACACACAGGGGAATCATCACCAGCACCAACATCTTAACAACTTAAAGCAAATAGCCACGCTAAACATAAACAATACGACAGACGGACAGCACTTGTTCAGAGGTAATGGAATTCCGTGCAGTGATGTAAGTATGTTACGAGTGCTGTCACTCATTATTCGCTTTGCTGACTCGATTTGGTCGTTGTCGTATCAGTTATTTGCCCTGTGGTCGTCCTAAACAAATCAATAAGCGTAAAGATGAGCACAAACTTTCAGTGACAGTGACGTAGACAACGAAGACCACGACGACGACGACGACAATAACGAAACGACTATATGTCTTGTGATTGTCGACGGGTGTCGACATACGTATGTCGACAGAAGCTTAAAAAACCCGACATGTCAGACTTGAGCTAACATTTTTTTAAACACGATAATTTAATGGGCTCTCTCATAAGGTTTGAATATTTTCATGATAAAAAATATGCATCAATTGCAATGAAGTGTTTTTGGAGCTATGATCCTCAATGGTGTATGCGTATTTGGTTATCAAAAATACAAACACTGTAACTTGTGTTGCCTTTTGTTTTGAAACTTGTTGAATTCCTTAGCATTTATTTTAACTACCCTGCTTACAGTTAAGTAAATTATATGTAATATCGTGAAATAATTTTACTGATCGTTTTATTACTTTATTAATAATGTAACAGCCGTCCGCTAAATTTTTGTTTTGCTCATTTTTGAAGCTTTTTAACATTAAATTCGGGGTGAATTTGACTCAAGGATTAGTTGAAGCACTGTATATTTGGACTTGGGCATTTAATATCGAATCTATAGAAATAATAAAAATTAAAGTCGTATTTCCCCGTTTTACATTGTACAACTTTTTTCAATGAAACTTATTGGGGGAAATCAGCATTTACTTAAAATATTATAGTACTTATTGATTAACTGTAGGCAAGAGATTCCTACTGCAACTTTCATGTGAAACGTGTATCATCACGCACTCGTAAGACATTGAATTTGTTTGGTTACCTCTGAAAAATTGTTTGGTGTATTCGAGTTTAATTTTTGTTTGGTATAATGCCTCGATCAAGGTCTGGTCATTCGTAAGAACGATGATCAAAGATTCAGTTGGAATTTGAAAGCGTGGGCAGACTCTTTTCAACCATTCCATGTAAACGAATACGAGCCCCCTCCAAGTGCACATTCACCGTTCAGTGTGAATGCAGTTGCTTGCATAGGATGACCCACAGTGTCACACATTAGGATTCAGGGAGAATGGAGAGGACATTATAGTCGATGTAGGGTTTTCACAACTATCAACAACATGTATCTCATCTTTAAGATGCATTTCAAGATTTGTTACGACAGCTAAAGTAACACCTAAGAATCTCAACTAGTTTATTTACCCATGCCGTACAGAGTCGAGAGCAAGAGCACCCTAGGCATTGCGCCTAGCGTGATGTTATTTTGAAGGGGCTTTAATCAATTTGATTAATTTTGTTTTGCCTTCCACTTATGTGAAATATGAGACATTCTGAATTTATTACTCGCAAATATGTGACCCTGGGTGGTTTTGTTCATTTTCATAACCGCCTCGCTGGAATTACCAAAGGTTGGCAGAGAAACGGGGGTTTGGGCTCGCCTGTTCCTTACGAGCAATCCGATTAAAATGATTGGATGTTTCTAGCTGCGCCTCTAATTGGAACAGACGTTTGTTGGTGAGGGGGTATGGTTTCGAGCGTGGTATCCCGAACCTCACTCTAGATTATCATAAAGTGTGCGCAAGGTATTGGCATGTTGCTGTGAATGGCTTAAAGATGTCCGTACTCATCGAAATAGACCGCCCTTTATCCATACATGATTTGTACACACGCTGCGCTTAAACGGTATGATGCATCGTTGGGTTTGGAATCAGTCTAAAGAACAACGTCCAATCCACCAGTGATGACATTATCACTATAATTCGTCAGGTCTTTGAGGAAACCACCAATAACATTTTCTGTTTTGTTTGCCGGTCATACTACGTGCGAATTAAGGAAACGAGTGTTGGGGAAGAGTATTCTCTCGCACACGACAGTTCTTAAGATGAAAATATATCTCGCTGGAATCGTTACTGGTATCAAGTTTCTTAAAAGGTTCAAAATCGTTCAAATATTTTGTTCTCCTCAGATCATTTCCAATCATGTATCATACCTTTTAGTGAATTAAAATACTTTGTATTTACTAACGACAACTCATGGAGCTTAGGCCTACTCTAATTTAAAATAACTGTTTTCTGGTTTTTCTCCTTGACATCAGTTCGTGTTTGAACACGTTTTGTTTTAAATCCGGGATGAAATATTTACTTTTGGTTAAATTAATTGCTATGAGAAAGGGGAAAAAAAGGTAAGGGCTCTGAATGGCAAGTTGACTTCAATGGAACGAATGACCCCGGTATGAACTCCCTATTTGTTAAATGAGACATAATATTGGTTTTTAAAATTGTAAGATCTGCGATTGATCAGACGGTGTCATTTACTTGACATTTCAATATTTAACAAGGCATTAGAACAAACTTACAGGTAAACTGGCGACACTTTACCCCAAAGGACGAGTAACATTTTGGAAGACCTAACACAACAGACACAACACGACACAATTAAAACCGACTGTAACAGATCATTTGACCCAAAAAGGAATGACCTACCCTACAGGAAATAACAACGCACATCATTTTAACAAATGTCACCGTCTTAGTTTGTACTCGAAGGAGGAGTCGATCTCCATTATAACCGTCGTGTAGGTCATATGTTTTGAATCACTTCTATATTTTAAAGGGAGTGCACGATACTGGTGAGATTGAAAATCGAAATGTTCACTGATGTGCACGTAACTTACATAGTATGAAGAGGGTCATGGGAGAAAATCTTCCTTGAAATATTTTTGGCTGAAAATGCTATAATGGTTTTTGTGAAATTTGTAAAACAAATAACTTTTTTATCTCACTTTCATATCCGATGTTTGAAAACAGTGAAATCATATGATGGGGTCTGTCACTACTTTTGTCCGTGACTCCAAAGACCGGTTGAGCTTGAAATTTCACAGGTTTGTTACCGGTCTTTCATGGTATATGTCGGGTCACACAAAGTGTAGATAACGGACTTTGACAGTTACAAATGTTGTCAGCATGCTTGAACAGCTCAGTCTTTTGAGTCAAATAAGTGAGCAATTTATAACTGCTGCTAAACCGCCAAGCATGAATTTTATTCCCTGCGTTGTTCAGCAATTTGCTTTCGAATGCACCGGAGCGTATTTTATGTCAGCATGATTACATACATTAATCTATGTCCTAAATTATAGAACAAGAAATGCATCAGTAACAGTCGGCAGTGATTAACGTAAAACAGCCGTTGACCTTTAAAGTCATCTGATCTGGGATAAGATGACGAACCAATATCACAATGCGATTATATCTTTACCGATTTCTCGTTTTCGGATCAGCTTTGGATGGATTCTTGTTTAGTGGATTACGACGGTTTGACTTGTCATGTATCCTTTTTATTGATCTTGTTTTGAATTCAGAATTCGAGTCCCGCACAAACCGGATAAGATTATGTTATGGAAAATTATTTTGATCACTTAACAAGGAAAACGATGAGTTCCCAAAAGAAGTGTGAGATTCAGATTAAATATGTTTTCCCTCATCGCGTGTGGTGAAAGAAAACTTACAAAACAGGGTGTACGAGACTGAAGGCAGTCTTCCTTTATATAGCAATACTCTACTGTTTGTTTTAAGTATAGCCGCTGGTATTTATTTGTTTTGAAGGAATTTAGATATAGATAAATAAAAAAAACTTCAACATGTTTCGTTTTGTGTAGTTATGTATAGTCGATGCATTTTCATTTTTGAAATGTTAGTCTTCACTGCAGCCGTAGAAATGATCATTTGCGATATTTTGGATGCGCATTAGTGCAAAACTGATGCCAAACAGCACCTTCATAAAAAAAAACATAAACGAAACGACATATCGAGGCTTTTACAAAAGATGCAAATAAGCACATCGAGAAATATTATCATCAAAACTACAACAACAAACAACAACAACAACAAACTACTATAAACTGACAAAAGCTTTATATCAAGATCTGCCGACAAAATTGGTATATGACGCGATGTACAGGTGGATAGACAGACCGACAGACAGACGGACGAAGTTAACTCTAAACCTTAAAATAAGTACGGTATCTGTAAGACAATTGTGATTGTTTCAATTAAAATACAGGTTGTTTTTTTATCAAAATGGAAATTTGGCAGCGGGGTTATTGATGATTTATTCATTGTCTATGAAATAAAATAGCAAACCGATCAGGAGGAATACATTGCGTTGATATTCAGTGTCATTGGTTGTATCGAACGTGTCATTTGATATGTGATGAGAATATTGCTGTCATTGCCAAAGGGAGTTGGACATTTAAATGCCAGCGGGGGATATCAGTTGGCGCACAGCTTTTCTAATTATGACCCCGTTCAATGTATCAAACAGCAGTTGTTTTCTCAGCTCGTTAAGTAGTTGATGCTATAACATGTGTGTTAATCCCGCCGAGAGAAGAGATTTATAACTGACACTTATTTTTGACTGGATGTTGATATTAGTGGCAGTTTTTCTTTCTATCAAGGCACGTGCAACTAACAATATTTTTGAAGACATGGGCAACTCCTTCGTAAACACAAATTAAAAAGACAAGAAGCAAGAACAAAAAATAAGAGTTCTAAAAAATAATATTCTGTGTACCAATTGAGTTTCAGAACCAATGGTGCATCTTTTTGTTTTAGCAATAGAACATCAGTGGAAAGAGATGGCAGCGGTTTTGACCTTTCTATTTTAGGCTGAAATCCCCCAATCGCACGCGAATCACCACTCGAACTGTCTCGCGCGGTGGCTCGCAATATGCGAACGACATTATGTATTTTATTCATCCCCCAAAGTAATCAAAGATGGTAATAAATGCCGCCAGTCGGATAGTATTCCACAATCGAACAAGACTCCCCAGGAACCGTCCTCAAGAATAGAAGGCCTCAACTTAAATCACATCATCACCCAAGACACTCCTTCATTGCCTCCTGCATCTCCATCTCCTCCTCCCCATCACCCACTCGCCTCATCTCGCTTTACCTTCTGCCTCTCCACGGTTTACCACTCTTACACAAATTCTTAGTCCGATAGCACAGAAAATGTCCCCGTGCCAAAGTGAACTGAATATCGAGTCGCAAGTCCCGCTTTATCGATCCAATGTTAGGGTAGCAATAGTATTATAAAGAGTACGACATCACCGCGTGAAAAGAACTGATTATACGGATTTAGACTTAAATGTTGATGTCGTTTATGTGCAGGTAATGTTTCTTCATTCAAGACTAGCGTGACTCCTCGATTGAGGGAGAGCAAATGTAATTCGAAATTTACTGCCTGGCTATCCTTGGGCTCCGCCTGCGGCTTTGCAACGCCCTCTACGGAGAAAGAGAGAGAGAGAGAAACAGAGAGAGAGAAAGAGCAGCCTTCTCTGTGATATCCTCAACCCATAACTCAACCATGCCGAAACTTGCTACTTTCCTCCTTTACACCCTTTAGCTGTACCTGAATACAACAAGAGATTACACGAAACTAGCAAGTATGCTAGCATGTTTTGCCAGCAATACGCCTAATGATTTGCCCTTAACAACTGCTTCGAACGGATGGGGCAATAGTTTCGCAACTGATTTGTCTCATACTTTTTTTTTCTCTCTCTTTTTTCACACAGGCTCACGCCTGCAACGGAAGCCTTTTTACCACAAAAACATATAATACAATGTGAGTTTTATTTTGGAATCGTTTACATTTAGTCTGCACTTTCTCCGTTGATACTGATAGACCTAAAGGCCATCGGCAGTGCGCATGCGTACCCAAGTCTTTCAAAATACCAACGAGTGGGCGGGACTTGGCTATCATGGATAATCCATGAAAGTGAAAGGGCAACTGAATACATCCTTTGTCCCATAAGGCTCTTCTTCAATTGGATTTAGTACGCAGTAACGGAATCAATGAAAATATTTTGTCTGTTTTTGATTGACTTCTTCATTATTGAATCTAAAATTTGAGAAAATGTATAATTGGATATACATTTGTATGGTAAGTAAATGCATAGTTTAATGGACCCCGTTTTATTCCTCCTTGATGAAGCCTATGATGAAAGGGTTGCCTGCACCTCTTCGACTGAGCAGCGGGGCTTAGATTGTGCCCTTAACCTGAGCACCAGACTCGGCAACTAAGAAACTGCAAGTGAACATCAGCACAAACAAATGCCGATGAGTTTTCATCTACGGGTAGACACTTTCACCTCACCTAGGGGTTTGTTTAACAGACTTGAGCAAAACTACATTCGAGAAAAAAAAACATTGTCCTCTCGCAGGCGAACGATCGTGCCGTGCCGTGTGCATACTGGGATCAAAAATCCAGTTAGCCTATTCAACTGCTATTCACAAACCGGACTAATTGTTATCAATTGTTGACTCCCTTTGATCTCCACTCGAGCAGCGAGATCGGTTGACCATTTAACAGAAACAAAGGACCAGTGCGGCGTGCTGCTAGTCTCCGTGTCAAGCCACATATTACGGAGACTACCCGGGCGAATATGATATTTAGTCAATAGCTTCTGTTTTTGATTATTGTGTATCGAGTGTCTATATCAGCTTACGCAGAAGGGGATGAGTCTTGCAATCAATTCGGCAAGACTTTCCATGTCAATTGTATATAGCTCTACATGGCTACCTGGCTACTTTTGTCAGGTGCCGTTTCTTGTTTTCAAATTTGAATAGGATAGACCTATATAAATCATTAGCATTTCGTGTGGGTTTTATTGTCGACTAGCAATTTGTCTCTGTAAGTGAGATCACCTGCGATATTCCATCCTTCTATACATACAAATAAATAAATAAAAAAATAAAAAAATAAATAAATAAATATATAAATAGTAACAATGAATAAACACAATAACTAACACACTTACAGCCCAGAAAACAGGTTAACAGATAAATGTAAATGTTTATCTATATAGAGAATTTACAAAATCAGCACAGGATCCTTTTCGAAAAAAGAAAAAAGAAAATACATATCACGAAATGTCCGAGAACAGGGTACATTAATCAGGGATCGGATGTGGTTTAAAGTGGTCATTTCCCCCTTAACTTTTCACCTTTGTGGACTGCGGCTCGATTACCGCCAAGCATTGAAGCCTGGTAAGTGGAGAGGTTTACCATTCTTTAACTGGTCCCACGGGTTCACCCATTTAGGTTTGTCCACCCAGATAAAACTAGACATTTTGACATCCTTCTCTCTCCACGTGTATCTTCAAACCTACCCATAGGTTACAGTATTAGTAGCTTTTGAGAGGATCTCTATGTTTATACCAAAATGCTTTGAAGTTTTAAACGGGCAAGATGCGATATATATATTTTAGAGAAGTAGAAACTAGTACCTCTCAATAGGAAGGAAGCGTGTGTGTGAAGGGGTGTCTACCCGTTGGAGCCGACGGCTTTTTACATGGGGTAGATTTACAGGGATACTGGCTTTTTGATCAGAGAGATGACGTCCTCGCTTCGCTTCCATGTCCAAACAGGGAGAACAAAGAGAAGTCCTCGATTTACCGGGTCGACAATACGTTTAGACCGAGAATTTTTACAAAAAGGGATAGGGTAAAATGACATAGCGAGAATAGTCCTCACATCGTTTCTGTGTACAAAATCAACGGGGACGTCGCTAAAAACCAAAGTAAACAAGCCAAGTCCAAACAACGGGGGAACACAGAGAAATCCTCGATTTATGGCACTTACAAACAGGTGTGTATGTGTGATTAGGTTTACACATTTATACGGGGAACCTGTAGCAAAAGGTACAATTGGGTTCTCTGTTGGGTGTATATGATTACCCACTAGGGTGTTCTTACCAATGGACCCTTATGTGGGTATATTACACTAAGGAACAAAGGATCCCCACAAGGTTTTCTTCGTTCAACTTGGACCCCGCCCAGGAATTCTACAGAAAAGGAAACAATAGACCAACAATGGCAGGACCTCACCAACCCCGTAAGGTTGAGGGTGTGTGTGTGAGTTTGTTTAGGCATTCAAACCGGGGACCTATAACAAAAGAGGACAATAAAGTCCCCGGTTGGAAAAGGTCCCCAGTTGGAAATCGTGTTCAAAACAAATGGGAGCTGTTGCTAAAGAGTTAAAGTACAAACAAAAGAGGAACAATAGGAGGTCCCTGATTGGAGGTAAATACACACTTGTGTGTGTGTGTGTGGGGGGGGGGGGGGCTGGGGTCGTTCATGCTCAACTTTGACGCCCCCTCTTGCACTTAATTCCCAGGGGAAAAAAAAAGCTAATCCTGAGCTTCAACCTCGACGTCAAATCCATCCAACGTCCCGAAGTTGGTTAAATCGCAAGGACAGGGACAAAACCATTATCCCGTTGATTGCCCATATCAATCAGCTGCTTAGATTTAGGGTGTGATAACCCGAGTTTAATCATCCTTATGGGAAATATGACTTTTATTTTTGTTGGTGGTTTGTGTTTTTGTCTGTAAACTCAAATGGTCATGAACGATTACTTTTACATTTCTTTTTTTTGTGTGTGTCATGATACTCATTTATTTTTCGATACTTTTTCTTGGTAGTATTTTCGCCGCTTTTACATGGTATTTTAGTGATGAATTTTTTCTATGCAAGAGTGCCACAAAAAGAACAGCTGTTTCCCACTATTAAGAGTGTTCTAAGTAAAAAAAAATAGTAATAAAAAATAAAGAATATACAAATAAATAGAAATAAATACATTATAATACATTATACATTATAAATACAAATAAATACATTGTTAAAAAATCCTTTACATATGAAATTATATTTTTGTCTCAGTGTATGTGATGTTCTTGTGGTTGTAGCTGTTGCTGATGTTTTTTGTCTCATACTATCACTGCAGTTGTGCAGTTGTTGCTGTTGTTGTTGCTGCTATAAAGGCTATTCATATGTTAATTATTCATTTATATGTGCAATTAAATATCCAAGAAAAAAAACCCAACAACCCTCATGCTAAACCAACGGTGCCTCTGCAAACTTAATCAAGAATTCATAATTTCTGTCACGCTCCGTACCGCTGGTCTCAGAATTTTCAAATTAAGACTCATATATCAAATTTAAAACAGCTACTTACTTTCCCCTAACGTCACTTAGACTCTAGTTCAAAGGTAAATATTATTCTTGGGCATACTCCTTGAACATTTTTTTCCAGCCAAATTGTAATTTAATTTTCACCGCAGAGAGGCACTCTCACAAAGCACTTTCATACTTCGTTTGAATTCTTTTTATTATTATTATTTTTATTGATATTGAAAGATGGACTCTCATCACCGTGTAACTGTATAACGCACTTCTTTTATTGCTTTTATTATTATTTTTATTATTATTATTATTATTATTATTATTATTTTTCTTCCTCTTGTAATTTTATCAACAAATTTATCAAAATTATTTCCCTAACAATGTTCCCTTGCGGTGCCTAGTGTTAGTAATATCAACACATGCTTTTTGACGTGTTAAATGATATGGTGAAATCGTCCACTGAATCGAGTCGCCAAAGAACAAAAAGGGAAATTCGCAAAGAGACTGTTCTAAATACCATAACACATTCTTAATAAGTTGAAGATGATTATTTATTGCATTTTTAAGGGCCCTTTTCATCACCCGGGCTTTTTTTTTTAAAGCTTCTTATCTTAAGTAGCCATTTAAATGAAATAACATAAATAAAGTAAATAAAGCATGAACACATCGATTAAATAAATCAAACAAACTAAATAAACAATTCCGGAAAAAAAATGAAGAATAAGTAAAAAGAAACGCAAATAGAAACAAGCCAAAAGAATTGAGCAAAATCCATCTAACGATTGTTTGGGGGTCATTATGTGTGGAACTCAAGCCGAAGGATGGGCCGAGTGTTGTTAATGGTGAAAGGCATATGATCAATACCACTACGGCTTGTATTCCACGCAGTTTTTTTTCTCCACCCTCTTCATTATTGTACCCGACGACTACGGACGCAAACGCACGTCCCTTGTTTTTTGTTTTTTTGTGTGTGTGTGTGTGTGTGTCCGCGCGGCAGAGGGAGAGTGGGTACTTTCACTACAGTTGAGGTGGATACAGCAAGTCAGTGTGAAGTCTCCGCAGGAATTGCAGGCTTCAAGCTTATGCTTAGACAAAGACCAAAACAGAAACAAACAACTTTACACGGAATACTTCTCGCATGAGTTGGATGGATATCTTTAAATCGACTCGTCTAAAATGAGCAGTACCGGTAAGTCACTTTGATTTTACTAGTCGTTGTTTACTAGCATGCAACTGTACAAGAAATGAGATATCACTTTTGTAACTTTCCGTAAAATGTGGAGAGGAGGTGAATTATTACTCAAAGTCATGACAACAATTTGTAACAGTTCAACCAGTCAACGGTACACAGTGCAGTGAAATTATTCATTTATTCTGAAGTAACAATAATCACTTAATACTCTCGTCGTTTTTCAGCCCCAACCGTCATCGACGAGAGGGAAGTACCGACAAAAAAAAAAAAAAAAAAAAAAAAAACGAGGAGGGGGGGGGGTTGCCATGTCATCGGGAGAAAAAAATCAATAAGGCTTTGTTTTGTCTCTCTTTAAGTTCATATTCTCGGGAGGGATACAGTATGCATATTTTTTTTTACCTGTTCCCATATAAAATTACAGCTGCAACACAGCATGGATCGGGAAAATTTACGAAGCGTGCATTGGTGGCTCGCAAAAATCTTCAAAGTAGTCCGTCACGTATCTTACCTGAGGGCAGTATTCCAGGGTGAAATAATTCTCCGGACAATTTTGGGGGATAATGGTATCATGTTAATTTAAAAGGGTTAGATTTAAGTTCATACACGACCAGATAAAAAAAATATATATATCTTCAATAAAACTTAATGATTCATCTGAAAGTACTAGGTACTAATTGAAGTTTTTTTTAACGGAGTTTTAAAATGGCCGATTTTACCTCTGCAAAAAAATCTCATCTCGGTCGCAGTTTTTATAAGACCAGGTAAAATAGTTCCCGTTACCTTTTTTTTTCTCGTTAGAATATCTTAGATAATTAGTATCCGTCTCCTTGTTTGGTGTTCCCGTGGGACTTACGGATTTACGGATGTACATCTCAGTGAAAACAACACGTCATCATTTAGAATAACTAATGTCATGACTGCTATAAGTCCGTAGAGAACATGTCATTGGTTTTTGCAAAAAAAAAACATGCTATACCCAAACTTCTTCTAGATATATATATATTTATAATAAAGTAAATAAATAAAAAATAACCTCAATGATAATAAAACAAAGTGAGTAAAGGAACAGGCATATAGCCCACAAAATACGATAAACGGTGTATTTACCAAATTGACTAAAACAATGTCAAGTCATCTAGAAGAACATTTTATTTTATATGATATCTATTTTATTTCTCGGGCAGCCATACAAAGTATATTACAAAATACAAGCAGTAAAAGCAATACAAACACAGAGGAAGGGGAAAGTGAAGCAGCTCGAGCCCGATGGATTGCCCAAAAGAAACAA
>OU452221.1:23513134-23613049 GCA_911728455.2 Marthasterias glacialis | reverse complement strand
TACGTACCATTGTTGTCGCGTAGATTAGAAAGAGACACTTTTACAACCGCGTCATTTCCACTGGAAGTTGTTGTGAAGGCTGGGCTGATTGATTATTGTTCTGGTGATCTCATAATAACCTTCCTATTGAGAAAGTGCTTCCTTTTGCAAAACAGATGAACGAGATTTTTTAGTTCGTGAAAACATTGTGTGGACGTGTGTTTAAGTTCACATTATGTTACAAGAGCCTACTGCTCTCGTTTCCCCACTTGGTGTGCGACAGACCCATTACGTTGCCGAATATCACCGAACCAAGCTCGCTATTTGATCGACTACCGAATTCTGCCAAACACTTAAACTAAATAAACTAAAAACAGGCAAGTTAAAGTTATTGACTGTATAATGACACCACGCAATTATCACAAACTGCACTTTTACCAATTCAAACCACGTAAAACTGGTTTCTTGTAAATCCGTCACCGTTTTCACGAAGTGGCGAATTGTGGCATCATTTTGGGGCAACAGAAAATTCAGCAAACGGTACAAATTTCACTGATCATCGGTTGCAAAGATTGGACCCTGCTTCGTGACTGAAGTTGCTCACACAGGTTGACTTACTTAGAATCCGAATTTGTACCTGTTTGAAAAAAGGACCACAATTGCGACGCCATTTATTCTACCCGTGTGTGATAAAACGGGCACATGATCAGTAAGCATGTTTACCGAGCGCGGGGTGTGTAAATTCTTTATGCTTGCTCGTGGCTTTCAGAGTTCTTTGGAAGTAAATTTACCCTTGCATTTCGGATTGGTATCAAACCCATTCTTTGCGAGATCGCTTACTGTAGTGGGCAAGCCTGATGGGTTAAGATATCTGTTCTTAGGTCGTTAGTTCAATGCTACGGGACCCATTCTTAGACTCACCATGGGTATACCTTTCTATCGAGTGCTGACTTGATTCATGTGGTACATATCTATGAGTAGAATCTGCGATTTGATCACAGACAAGTCACGCAATCACGGTGCGCAGTGATGCCGATCGATCAATACTGACATCAGAGTTATTCAAACTGACTATACCTTTTATCAAATGAATGCTCAGCTCATCCAGTATTCGAGTCTGTTATTTCTGATTGCCAACCGTACGAATCTAGACAGACCACTGCACTAGGTTTGGATGAGAAATATCTGTTAGGTTTAATCAACTTCGTCAACTCTCCCGTAGGTCCAAATTGAATGAGATATGGTCCGTATGGTCTTAAACAACACGCGTGGTGGACCCACACAAGAAAACAGATGGGTCTGCCACCAGCAGCGCGGGCCTGCCAATGTAACCCCCTCCCGTGGTACTTACTGTATAAACACGCATTTCGAATTGGGTTATTCTAGTCCAATATTGTTGTGACGTTGTCACACGAGCGTTTGTACGGAGCTTGTCTAAATATTAAAAAACCCTTCTGAATTCGTGAGGAGAAGGGGAGAGTATGCGAGATTGAAGACACTACCTCTTGACTGTTTTATTAAAACAGGCTGACTGCTACTCAATTCGCTGTTAGACAAAAGTAACGGGTGGCTACCCGCTCTTATGAGATCAAGCATGGTTTTTGCAATTTGAGATGCCCGGTGTTCGAGCGCGTGAAATAACATCAAAGCGCCCCAAAGTCTGAACGTTTGCTGGATTAGATTTTATTAAGAAAAAGACAAAATTGCGGAACTTATTGTCCGGTAGGTCTCCTCATGACTCTCATGACCCATTAATGCCCCAGAAAAAAAACCGACAAAATGGGCCTGTTTTCTTTCACAATGATTGCCACAATAAGAACCGATTCCATACTGACGAACTGGGACGAGCCAGAGGCACAAAAACAACTGCTTAGCGCATACAAATCATGCACGAAGGTGCCATCGGTCAATAACATTGTAAGGCAACTTACCTTCTTGTAACTGATATCCTGGTGATTTGTGCTTAGCGAATAGATTTACCTATGTTATCACTTTCTGTTAAACAGCTAGATAATGGGCCCAGGTTATAAAATCTTAAGCAACTATGCCTATAAGCTTATGCTGTTGCTTTGCTCTTATTAATAAAGAATGTGTTGTTTTCGTTGTCGATACTAAACACTAGGAAGACGGCATTTTATTTAATTATTTGGTATAAACTTAATAATGGTGCAGATACGGTCAAATTCATGTCTGAAACTATGTCATCTTTGACACTACTGTATATAAGTGATGTTTGAAGCTTTGCATGGTGTGGATAATAAGAAGTAACTATAACTAGAAAACTTTCGGATACTACCATTGTATAAATCTCTTTTGGGAGGAGTGGTGGCTCCGAAAAGAGCCGTTGACACAACTGTCTTCCCGTCCAACCTTCCGTACACCTCTCCTGCCTTGCAATAGAAATTAGCTTATAACGTACAGCTCATGTCAAACTGAACTATAATACCGTTTTCTCAACAACAAAAATCGTAGCACAGGCATTGCCATTTTCACAAGTTTAACAACATATTTCTTGAAAACGATAATTTAAAGTAGCCCACTCTTTCAAAAAAAATGCCGCTTTTGTACACTCCCTTTAAATCTAGCAATGACCATCATCAGGACTGATTGTACAATTCATAGAGGCAGCCACGATTTCAAATAATAAGCAAGTGTTTTCACGGGGAGGAAGCGCTCGCTCAGGTGGAGTGAACGTGGACCTGCGGAATATTTTAAGCTGGAATGGTCCTCATTTTAGGAACTGCGCTGTCAGCTTGACACCTGTCACCGCTTGGAGAAGGTTGGGATAAGGGGGCTGGGGGTTTCTGTCCACAGCAGCATTATTATTATTGGTTGGTAACCATGGGTGATTTAAAGCACAATCACTAGGTTGGTTGTTATTGTGTTTTAATTCGTTTAATCATCCATAATGACGCAGAGGCTCATCATATCACCAAAGAAACAATTGCTATCTGTAAAAAAAAAAAGCTGCATACAAATATCATGGGAAATACAATAATTAATTAATAATAAATATATAGAAAATTTACAGCATTAAATAATCTAACGTGGCAAATAAAACGTAGATGTTCAGCAAAGGAGCGGATGTTGAGAAAAAGGTCGTGAGCTTCCACTGCGATCCTTCTCAAAGTCGTGAGGCCAGTGCTTCCACTCCTAACGTTCTAAGGAAATTTCTAAGGAAGTGAACAATTTAAGGACATTTTAAGGAAATTCCAAAATCTTAAGGAAATTGCAAAATCTACAATTTTTTCGTTGAAAATAAAGAAAAATCAAGACAATCAAGTAAAAATACAGTAAATTCTAAATGAAAAGTGTGGCAATTTTGGGGCATCTGCTGAACAGAGGGTTACGCCCGGCGGCTGTTTGATTAGTCTGGTTTCGTTGACATCGTACGCTAAGCTTAGGTCTGACATATAGATGTGTTCATAACTTCATGTAGTTGTAGTTGCTGTATGACCGCGTGATTTGTATTTTTGACTACATTTATTTAAGAAAATTCTAAGGAAATTCCAAGAAAAATCTAAGGAAATTTTGGAAAATCTAAGGAAAGAATTGTGCCAATCTAAGGAAATTCAATTTTGGGAAGTGTAAGCACTGCGTGAGGGATTTTTTTTGTCATAATCCCACGAAAGCATTATACGATATGGGTGGTTGTTCCATCCCAAAACGATACCAAAATATAAACTGAAACCAATTACTGATTTGTCGCCTGATGTGTGGACAATTTTCATTGTTTTAAGGGGGCACATTTACAGGATTCGTTTTAAAACTAGTTTTAAAACATCATGTACAAATCTCTCTTCCCTAATTGACAGCATTTTGCAAGTTCACGGTGTCATTGTAAGACAAGATGCAGTAACACGGTGTCTTTGTGCATTAAGCTGTATCACCTCCCACACCATTCAAAGATTAAACTATTTCACTGAGTTCCCAATCTTCTTTTCCAAGTCAACTGTCTAAATCTACGGCTTTCTCATAATGTTCGTCATACAGGCCTATCCACATCTACATGAACAAAAAATCCTACCCAGGTTACATTTGATAATCCCGTATACCTATTTTATTTTGTGACCGAGTTGAGGTAAAGGTTACCCTGGCCCCTGATAAGCGAGCAGATTTAATATCACCAGTCTGTAATATATCTTGACACCCACAGAGGCGTTCTTAGTAATATTGCAATCCCGAAGTCACAGTGATTACCACGCTGCGATGGGTAATGTAATTGACATAGCGTGGCACGGTGCTAAATAGTTAAACCCCAACTCCCCTGGATGTACCTTGGTGTGCTAAAAATAATGCCATCCTCCGCTGGTTCGAAGGTATTACGTCCACAGCTCGGCACCTCCAAGAATTTGGTTAGTTCAACTTTGACCTCGTTTCTTGTCAACCCTACTCTTGTATTACGTTTCGATGTACTGTAGCCTACTTGTTGGCACTGGATATTTCACGAGAGTGACACTATTTTAAAGATATTTATTAAGCCGAACCCAGGGATCAAGCTCAAGCTCTGGTGTTTTGATCAGCAGAGCGTGGGTTCGACTCCCGGTCGTGACACTTGTGCCCTTAAGCAAGACACTTATTGCTTCGTCCTTCGGATGGGACGTAAAGCCGTTGGTCCCGTGTGTTGTGTAATGCACGTAAAAGAAACCATTTTACACTTATCGCTAAGAGAAGGGGGTTTGACCCGGGGTTTCTGATGGCAGTGGTTGCTAAATGCTCCACAGCACCTTGTAAACTACTACAAGGTGATACATAAATGGCTCTCATAATTAAAAAAAAAAAAAAAAAAAAAAAAAAAAAAAAAAAAAACTGCCTTAAAAATAATATAGTAAGCGCCTTGAGTACCTATGTTGGTAGATACGTGTGCAATATAAGACTCTGGTATTATTATTAGTATCGTCAGAAACGGTTTGCTAAGAAAAATGTGCGTGCGACTAGGGTTATTTATGGTCACTTTGGTCACCTATGTGTCTGCCTTACATCTTAGTTGATTCATGAAGTATATTTTTCATTCCCCGTATATATGTATGTATCCATTAAGAGCTTGACCAATGAAAACCATCGGAAGTTACAGCCGGAGCCTGTCTGCATCCTTGGAAGGGTTCGAACAAAGATGCAGTCGATGCTCGCACCGAATTGCGTGCAGAGGCCACTTCCTCCTAAGTGAACATGGCATTATAGCAATTGGATAATGCCGGTCGAGGTGAACCCCGCCGAGTCAAGGTGTGATCGTAAATTTGCTAACTGTGAAAGCAAATTTACGAACAGTTCTAATAGGAAAGCCTGGATTGACTGTGGGGAGAAGTCGCGGAATAATATTTGATTAAGGTCTCGATTCGCTTTGCCCGAGCCGATTGCGTAATTTATATGTAAAATTAAACCCGTCGTTGGGTTGTATTATTAGCTATACTGTCAAGGGGGAGACACTTGAAAAGTCATTGACAAAAAAGGTATAGAAAAAGAAAAAGAGGTGCATGTATCAAATCGAATGTACAGTATTCAGTTATGAAGTGTGGAAAGTACAAAACTCAACATAAATGTTCATATTCTTCCCCTTTATGAGAAAACATACTTTTATTATAAAATGTTCTCCTCTGAAGTACCAGGATTTTTGTTTAAAGAAAACAAGGTGCAATGGATATGCATACTGTTGCTGATCATGAATTGTTTCGTTTGTGTGTACACTGGCCATCGCATTTTTGTCGACCCGGTAAGTCGACAACTTCTCTCTCCGTTCTCCCACCGTTAGCCTTGTTAAGAACGAACGGCTTGAAAACTATAGATGATGAGCGGTGAGTGCACAAACTCCACTCAGTACCAAAGTTTCCGTAACCAAGTCTCAGGTTTGACACCGAGGCGGTACGTCTACTATGACGATGTCATCAGTTATGCGGATACTTAAACTTAATAAAGTGTCAATAACATGAAGAACGCTAGAAAGGAAATAAATGCGGGTATAAGCTTAGGGGAAGAAATATTTCAACCAACTGTAGGTCTTTTTTTTTTTTTTTACATTTATGTATCTCTCTTATCTGACATTAAAATACACCAGAACATCCGTGCCTAATTAAGTTTTCTTCGACACGTGAGTTCCACGTTCAACAATGCACGTATTCCCTTCGCATCCAATTTAACTTTGGAGGAAAAATCTATTTGATAGTCAAAATTCCATACGTCTGTGATAAGTCAAATGAGGAGATACAAAAAGAGATATCGAATCCACTGGTAATACCAATGGAATTTTAGGGATTGACCCAGTTTGCTGCAAAGGCCCTGAAAAAGTGCAGGACCGCCCCGAATTCTTTCAGTAGGTTCTTGATCGCAGTACGTGCGTGCGACCTCATTGATAATGGTTATTTGTCTGATCTGTATTCACGTACTGGATTCATATAGAGCGGGCACATCACTTCTGTAAAAAGGTAATAATTGCAGGATCGTTGGCTATCGCACACTTTGACGTATTTATATTAATTTTACTCTATTCTATGATTCGATAAACTGGCTTTCAAGTTATGGTTTAGTGATACACTTTTGTTTATCCTGGCCGTCTTAGAATGGATTGCTCCCCTCCCTTCTACATTCATCCCCATCCCGTACCCGTCCTGGCCCTCAACTAATCTTCAGCCTCACCCTTAAAATGAACCTCAAGCAATCTTTAGTCTCACTCTTAACGTGACCGTCAACTAATCTTCAGCCTCACCTTTTAATCTGGCCTTCAACTAATATTTAGCCTCACCCTTAAAATGAACCTCAAGTAATCTCTAGCCTCCTTCTTAACCTGACCGTCAACTAATCTTCAGCCTCACCCTTTAACCTGGCCCTAAACTAACCTTCAGCCTTATGCTTAACCTGACCCTCACCTTATTTTAAGCCTGACCCTTAACTTGACCCTCAAATAACCTTTATCCTTACCCTCAACCTGACCCTCAACTCAACTTTAGCCTTCCCCTCAACCTGACCCTCTTCTAAACCTTAGCCTCACCCTTAGCCCGACCCTCAACTTATCAACTTATCTTTAGCATCACCCTTAACCTGACCCTCAACTATAATCCTTAGCCTCACGCTAAACATCGCCCTCTCATTAATCATGAGCCTCACCCTCAAACTGATATTTGGCCTCATTCATAAACTAGTCTTCGAATTAATCCTTAGCCTCACCCTTAACCTCACTCTCAAACTAATCATTTCATAGCCTCACCATTAAACTCACCCTTAAAAAATTCTTAGAATCACCCTTAATCTCCCCCATCAAACTAATTCTTAGCCTCACCCTTAACTTCAGCCTGAAACTAATTTTTAGCCTCACTCTTTAACTCAACCTCAAATTGGTCCTTTTTCACCATTAACTCATCCTCAAACTAATCTTTAGCCTCAGCCTTTAACCTCACCTTTAATCGATGTCTAGACACATCCGCAACCTTGCCCATTGAACTGATTTGTAGACTCCACCTTAACCCTACCCTTAAACCTATCCTTAGCCTCACCCTTAACCCCACCCATAGACTGATCCTTAGTCCCACCCTATAACCCACCCTCAAACCAATCCTTAGCCTCACCCTTAACTTCCACTTAAACTAATCCTGAGCCTCACCCTTAACCCCAGTCTCAATCTAGTCGTTAGCCTCACCCTTAACCCCAGTCTCAAACTGATATTTAGCCTCACCCTAAACCCCAGTCTCAAACTAATCTTTACCGTCACCCCTCCAGTCTCAAACTAAACTTTAGCCTCACCCTCAACCTCCCCATCAACATTACCTTACTCTCACCCCACAGCCTCATTAACCTCACCCCTTTGCTATAACTCACAGCCTTAACATTTGATACCCTCACTTGAATACTTAATTTTATTCATAATATGGAAAACAAGATCTGAGATAAAATCGCTCAAAACTTACGATGAAAACAAATCGCTGTAAACAAACCTAGTTTGTTAATTAACGAGAAATATTAATTCGCATTTGAACAGTGGACCACCATTTCTCCACATTACCGTCCTAAACAATGCTCTTTATAAGCACCAGCTTCCTAGTGGGGAAATTGCTGTTAGCATTTCAGTTTCACTATCGAGTTTGATCAGCAAAGTATTTTTATTTTAAACATAAACACTTTTTTTTTTGCTGGTACCGTTGACTGTTTGTGCTTTCTTATTTATTTTATTTTTTCCACACAAGCAGGAATCAATATAAGTTCTAAGCCAAGCCGTTCCCCCTACAGGGGATGTTCGTGATCAGCCTTACGATGCCCAGTAAATGATTCCGGAGACAACCCGAGGCGTGAGAGATCAATGGGAGCTACGGGCTTCAAACCACCAAACTAAGAGTTACCGATCGACGTGCGCCTCGGTGTAAGGTGGCCACGAAATGCCCCTCTCGGTCGCCAAATCGGGAACTTAGACGGATCACACCCGTAAGGGTGATACACCGGCCACCGAGTGGTGCAAGTGCGCTGTGAGCGGAATATAATGACGTGTGGGGATCACACACTGCCCTTTTTCGACACGGCAAAACGTTATTTCCTTCCAACTCTCTGGTAAATTTTCCGTAGAGAGCAATCAATCTGATTCTGTGCGGTGAGGAGAGGTCAACACGTATATTGGCTTGAGGGTAGAAATATCTACATAATATTCGGATCTTTGTTAACTTGGGCAGGGCATACCTTTTGTATGTGTAAAAATCAGATAATAACTACAAACTTTATAATATAATGTGGCGATTTGTAAAATAATCATATAGGTACCAGATGTAAAAAGGCAAGCAAACATCCAAACAAACAAACAAAAACTGTGTTCGAAGTAGTCATTGTGAATAAGAAGCTATTATTTAAAATAAGATTTAATCTTCTATAAGATTATTTTACAGGGGGTACCTCGTACAGAAAGCCGGGCTTTTTTAGCTGTCATCCATTTTTGCAAATTTAATTATCTCACAAGAAAATTGTGCGGTTTAAATAAGGCTCAGAGCTTTCTCAAAACCCCAACATGAACTGATAGCTGTTTTACGAAAAAAGACTCCTTTCAAAATCCACCAATCGCACGTTGTCCCTTCCACAGTAAACAAACACTTTTCTTTCTGACAACATGTTATCAATATCTCGTGCGTAGAGTTTTATTTAACTCGGCACAATAGTGATGTTTTTAGCGCAACCTTGGGGTCTTGTTTGCACGCGGGGTCGCATCGTCAGAAGGCCTGGCTTGTATTGATCGTAATACCGGGATGATATTTACAGTAATTAGTCATTCACAGTAATGATACTGATATCATTACATAAATGTGTCACAAATATCGACCTGTTTGCCCCACATAAACTGGATACGCGTGCCATTAGAAACTGGGTAAGGACAATCCAATCAGCACCGAGGTATATTACGTCATCTTTTTTTTGGGGGGGGCACAACAATTTCGTTTTCAACCTCCAGTTTTCAGTGAACACGACATAAATAACCAACCTGCGTTTCAGTGAATGAAACAAAAAATAATAATGAAATAATCTATAAAAAAAAAACGAAGAAAGAGTCTACGTTTTGTAAGGGATTTTGTACATGTTTATTATGTACGGGCTAATGTGATTGTGGGAATCGAAATAAGGAATAGCGGTTCGGTGTCTTTGGAGACTAACCATGTACCGTTTTTTTCTGACGGACGTATTTCTCTATAAAAGTACACTGCCATGAACTTTTAAATCGGGAAGGTTTCAGAGTGAGACTGAGCAATTTATTTTATGATAATTACCAGCCCTGCATGTTGTCTTTAAGAGAGACATTGTAACTCGACCGTTGGCGTGACCAGGAAATCAGTGAGGCCATTTTGTTTTTGTTTTAGTCCTTTCTGCTGTTGATTTAAAAACAAACCGCGCTGGTTGGCATGGATTGCCAAATGTAGCAAAACATTCAAGTCTTGTTGACAGACGTTGTGACCAAATTCAACACTTTTGCAAACGTTCCATTTACATCCCATTATTGGTTGCTTTTGTTTCCAACAAATTCGGAACAGTTTTTGAATACTTGTGTAACATTTTTGCAGACTGTGATTATGTGTTTTTGCTTTGCATTGATGGCTTCTGTAGTTTCTCCATCTTGGTTGGCAAAAACAGGGGCTGTGACGTTGCAAAAAAGGTCTTAAAATAGTCTGGATACTTCATTGATTGAGATAGTCGACAGGGCAATGTTTAAGTGGATCAGGGAATGCGACATAATGCTCGCAGTCTTTAAAGGAATTAGGTGCATCATTTTGGAAAGCGTACATTTCGTTTCAATCGTTGTTTTCAGTTACATTAACCATGCATGCAGTAAACCTGTGGAATTCGCTTTTTTATTTGGTCGTTACGTGAGCAAGCATCGGATGACAATCTGTTTTCTTAGTTGGTGATTTTCTGAAAATATATATATATCGATTTAGCTAAATCGAAACAAGAACTGAGTTTCTGGGACAATTTTTTTTTGTCGGGACAATTGGATCATAATTATGTTGACATTAGTTGGGTCGGGTTACTGGACGCTCTTCAGTTGGAATCTGGAACATCCCTCCATCTGGTTCTTTTATTCCATACAAATCTATCAGACTAGCCCGATGCAGGGTGGCAAAAAATAGACTATCCCCTTGGGACATTTCTTTTCCAATTCAACCAACATATGTAATTATATCCGAAGAAGGAAAAATTCGGTCAATATGGCTGCCGCTTACGTCACAGTAATCATGGCCTTGCTTCGCCTATGGCATGTTTTTCTGTACGCAAGCGCGTGCGCAAACCACACTGGGGTCAGTGCCCTATCAAGCTAGACTGGTACCCCAAACCATGGGGTGACACAATTCATAGCGATCCTTTACTTTGCCCTTGGGGTACTTGATACAGGTTGTCACGGTGTATGAGCATAAGCCATTAACGTGAGCAATTTAACGATTGCAAATACTCTGATATCTTGCAAAATGGTGGGCTGTAAAAAAAATCTTGCATTTCTGAGAGCTGCCCGTAGCCATGCGATGAAGAGGATTGACTAAACATGATCGGAATACCAGCCGAAAAAATGTCGTGTTGATTGTCCGTGACTATTTTCCTACTATACAAAATAATTCATATAATGAACAACCCGAGTGCGTAGTCCGTGTGTCAGTTTGCGATTTAACAGATTTGATTTTTAAAGGTGAGCTGGGGTCTTCCAGCCACCCCCCCCCCCCCCGATCCCTCCCCTCCCACCTCGATCTCACATAATCAACTCTTTTCCATCTGCTATATTACAATTTACCACCGTTACAAATTCCGTATAGCAAAACCCCTTTTCTTACACTCTAAAAACCTCTGGGTCAGAATTGACCCAGATTTGTGGGTTCCCATCTCCGGGTCGATACGACCCGGAATCTATGTCAAACTGACCCGAAACTGTGTCAAACTGACCCCGAATCCAAGGCAAAATCCAAAGTTTAGACCAGTTTCCGGGTCAGCCTGACCCATAAATGGGTCAGTTTTTAGAACAAATGTACGCTTACTCTCAAACAGGGGGATACAGGAAAACGCGAAATGCCTTCAGTTTGAGCCAAATACCTTCAATTTCAGCCAAAATTTAAAAAAAAGAAGCTAATTTTCATTATTTACCTCGATTTCGCGAATGACAATTGCCTCTTATATAGGAAACCAGGCCTCTTGGCAATAAGAGATTATAGGCCTGTGGCGTAAGGACATTGGTTATTTAGGCTGGCTAGGTTCCTTTGGACCGAGGGGAAAAAAACCTTTCACACCTGCAGACTGTCAGATCGATGTATATTGAAATTTATACTCCACTTGGCAGCAGTGGTAAATACGGCGATCTCAAGGACAAAGTTTAGGTCGAAATTCGCTGTATTATGTCAGTGAGTAGAACTCATGAAGATTATCACCGCTGCCTTTTTTTCTTCTTCTTCTTTTTGCATGATATCAATATTGAATATGATGTCATTGTTTTCAGCATCATGATCGTCAAGGTCTCTTGTTTGTGAAGATGTGTTTCCCCACCGGAATCTCTCAATTGCCATCATCAGAGTGTGTCTCTCTTGTGTTTGATGTTGTCCTGATGTTCCTAGCATTGTTTTGCGGTTCCTGTTCGTCAACCTTTGCAACACAATCCTCATTAGGCTGTGCTCATTTAATATAAATCCAATGTTTATCTGTTTATTGCTCTCCAAAATGTGAGACATTATCATCGTTATCATCATCATCATTTTACGGTCATCTGAATTTTATCATCACCGTCATTCCGCCAAGCGGTCCTTCAGTGACACACTTTAGCAGCTTCGTCAAGGGAGGCTATAGACATTAAACCATACTTTATTGTCCCTGATATTTGTTTTTAAAAAAATGTTGTTGGCCAAAACTACCTTAATCGATTGATTGCGCTGAAAACCCACATTTTATCAGGTTTGAGAGACGGGGCAGAGTTGTGGTCAAGGTTTGGTGTGTCCACTTGAAGTACCCCAAAGGTAGTGGTTTTTGGTTTTGTGCTCAGGTCTAAAACGTGCAATTTCCCGTAAATAAATAAACAAATGAATTGTCGTGTGTGCCCGGTAAAAGGACGTCACGACAAGTTCCCGGTAAATAAGCAAATGATGTGAAATTTTGCGTTTCAAGAAAATTGAGCGGGAAAGTTAATAAAGAAAGGTTAAATTCTGCATGGGAATGGGACAACATGTCTTTGGGTTAATTCTAGCAACAAAAGTGTGACAATTATGCCGTAGTTTTCATGTCAGTTGGCCATTTTATTGCTAACGTCCTTTTAATACTGGGGCGAAATACGTTTGATGGGCCCGGTAAAATGGTGTAACGCCCTTTTACCGGGCACACGACGACATCATCATCATCACCATCATTAAACAAATGTTTGAATTGAAGCTCGACATTGGACTGCACAAATACACGGGCTAAAATCGTGTGGTCAAGATGAAACGGGTGATTCTCAGACTGGCTCCTTTATTGTGGCAGGCTGCAATCCTCCTCCTCTGTAGTATTCATACGGTAAAAGCTGCAGTCTCAATATTGTCATTTTATACACTTTGTGGCAGGACTCGAGAATCGCATTGTTCGAGCTCTCTTCATCTGATCCCGCTTCTCAACACAGCCTCGCCATCTTGTTTGTACAAGAAAATTAAAAGCCAATAGGCTACACGTCTCGTGCATGGACACACACACAAAACAGCATTTTGATTGGCCACTCTCGGCAGCCAATGTGCGTCATTGTCCGCGTAATTTGTCAAAGGCTTCACTTCCATTAATGCAAATTTTTTTCAAGAATGTTGAAAAAAATAATAATTTACCTTTAAATTGGTTGTAATTAACTACGTAATTTCAGCATGTGATGTTGATTTAGTTGCGTCTTTTTTTTCTTCCTTTTTTTTTTAGTATGGGAGTAAAGGAAATTCTATTGGATTGATTTGGGAATCAAAGGTTATACTCACCCGTTGGTTGGTGTTAAATAAACACAGAGCCTAGCAAAAAGCAAAAACGTTCAATATCAGTGTACAAAATATCGGATAACATCTAAACATCTAACACACCGGGTCTTGCAAATCAAATTTTCTGCTTCGAAAAATCGAACTAAATTACCCTGTGCTCGTGTCTGGAAAAAAAAATAGTCTTGGATATTTCCGTTTGATAATATTTTCTTATATCTTGCTAGAAAAACAAAAACAGGAATGGCGATCATAGTGAGTGTCTTTTTTTTTTTAGTTAACCACTTCCATTCAAATGGGATATCGATTGGGCATGGGATACACTGTTTCCAGAATGGGGTATTGCATTACCCTCCCCATGAGGAGAACTCGTGGACAAAACTGAAAGAGAATCAACATGAAAATGGTTTGATGTCTCAGTACAGAGGATATTACATTCCGAGACTTCGTCCAAAATAGTACATGCTGACCACGTCGGTCTTGTCTCCATCGTCTCACCAACTAGACTATGTGCGGAAGAAGCTCTGGAACCAGACTAAGAACTATACAACATGCGTATATAACGCCCATCGGCGATTCGGCGATTGCTACCCAATAAAAATAGCATTATATTTCATTCGCAAAAGCTCTAGGAGGACAATTTTTTTGTTACCGTTTCACGAGGGTTTCGAAGTAATGATAAAAAGAAAAAAAATGACCACATAGAAAAGGCCTGTTTAGATATTGATTTGGAATAACCTTATACGAGGATATAACCGTGGGCTATACGCTCTGAACAATAGGTTCTGTTGTTCTCGCTGAAGTGAGTACGGCCGTCGGAAAAGTCCATGGATTTGGACTATTTTTAAACCAGCCCAAACAACTATCCGTATCAAAATAGGATGCCTCAATCTCTTGGAATAGTAGTGTAAGTGATATCCATATATGCACTCTTTTATGCGTTGCTCAAAGTGATAGGCTTGTTAAGCTGTCTTTCCTTGTGAAAGAAAGCAAAAGTATTAGAAGATTGTTGGTCTAATGTGAATGGACCTCTGAAAGAAGATCAAATATTATTTCCTATTCTGGAGTCTCTTGTTTTAACTTGAATAGTGTCTTTCACGTCAGAATGAACACACGATCGCTTGGTTAGTATCACATAACCACCATTTGACAATTGGCCTGTAATCGACCTTTCTTAATTATTAAAGGCAGGGTATACCTTTGGTAAACCGTAAAAGCTCACTTAAGGGGCAATGGAGAGCTGTTGATAATATAAAACACTGTGAGAAACGATTCCCTTTGAAGTAATGAGGTTTTAGAGAAAATTTTGAATCTGAGGAACGCTTCATGCATGAATCGTTTCTCAAGTAAAGTTAAGCATGCAGTTTCAGCATTTTTCAGATCCTCCGGCGTAGAAATAACCGCTCCAGACTGTGGTATATTTCTTTCTTTCAATCTTGTTTCATATGACTTTGCATCCTTTTTTTTTCTTTTACATACTATGAGTGGAAAATAAACCTGAACCAATAACCAATTATTAGTTCATTATTATATTTCCGTGCTGTTTTTGACCGATCTGACCGTTCCTCTTTGGTTTTTTGGCGTTTAACGCATTTATTTAGGCTTGCGTTATACAACACCTAATCACGGGGTTAAGTTATGCATGAAAGTAAACTTGACACGTCTAAGGATGACTAAGTTACACTAACCCTCAATATATCTTGCGGTTAATTATTTCTGCGTGAAGCTCAACTGGCAATTATTCGATAGCCGTGCAGTGTTGAATAACAGGGCCCAGTTACATTTAGCCGTTAAGCAGGAAAAGGGCGACCAGTGCGTCACCAGTTCTTACAATTTGAATGACGTTCCGTCGTGGCGGATATGGCCTGTTCCTGTTAAGAAAAACACTTTTGCTTAGCAAAGTTTTAGCGCGTACCTGCTTCTATAAAACGGGACTGTTGGTACAAGGAGTGCCTCAAAAACAGAAAAACCATGCTTACAAATTGTATTTGCTAAGCAAAAAGTAGGGATGGGTAGTCACAGATGTACGTGGTAATGGCTGATGACTTATTTTCGCACAATAACGTGTCTACTGTGCACGCTCACCTCAACTGCACAAGTTGGTTCCACAGGAAGTGTAACTTTGCCAATCCTGTCAGTTTCTGCAAGTTTACATCGAACATTTAGGTATTTGAATGTTTGAGGTATGCTTGGATGGAATAATGTTGATTAAACTTTGGGGCCATTTTCGTTATGCGCAAAACAATACTGCATAACTTTGTACGATATCTACAATGGGAGGCTTTTGCAGGGTCCTTTATACACAGCTCTCACCAGTAGTACGCATGCTCAGTACTACACGGATACGACTGAGCATGTGCGCGCGTGCTCAGAACTGTAAAAAAAAAGGACCGTTGTGTCTGCTGCCGCCAGCGTCTCAAAAGTCTCCCATCGGTGGAGATTCAGTGTCCGCTACACTGGCTTTATGGGGACCGTTTTGGGTTGATGGTATAACCTGTTTCTGCTAAGCGTAATCGTTTCCTTACTAAGCAGATTTGTATGCTTATAAGCAGCTGTACGGGATTGCCCCGTGGTCATCGGCTGGTCTCACGTTTAAGCTAAGCCCCCTAATGTCAATTAATTCCAGCGGAGGTAAATCATCGAGACTCAAGCCCGAGTGATGGCAACAAAAGATGAAGCCGGCCGCATCCGATGACAGCCCTGAGCAGATGGGAGAAAAATATTGAGCTTAGAAATCCGAGGGTCCTTGTCTATCTCTGTTGACATTCGAGAAGAGGATGGGTCTAACACTTCCTCATGACCGTCAACCCTCCAGCAATCCTTACCTAAATAGTTCCACCCTTATTCCCTTTAAAAAAAAAAAAGAAGAAGAAGAAGCCCCAGTTCATCGACTCTTTTAAGTGGTTGTGATGTACCCCGTAGCTCTCAGATGAGCAGTGCCTTCATTCAAGATGACAAAAGTTACTTAAAGCTTAAAAACCAATATCTGATTAAAGAGTGGGGACAGGAGGCGAAAGTGACGTTTAAAACGGCTTCACAGTGGAGTTGTTTTGGGTTAATTGAAGAACAGTGAGCATCCGTATTTGTTATTGAATCTCCGCGCGAGGAATGGAGGCAATCAATTTGTTTTTAAAACTCAACGATCTTTGACAGAATTGTTTTCTTAGTTTTAATCTTCTCTTTTTTTTCTTATCAAGGATTTATTTTTTGTTCTTTATTTACATTTATATTGTGTTCTACAGGCAGGCGATCTGTTTCCAATAAACAACAGCCGTTCATAACAAACTGTGCCATGTAAGAGGTGATAAAATCACACGCAAACTTTGATAAAGAATAGTTATACATTGATACAACGTTTTCCTTTCGACTGAGATAAACACAAGCAAGGCACGATGTCTAAAAATGCTCTGGGCAGAAATACACGAAGCTGTTTAATCAACGGAGATTTTTGCCCATCAACAAATAAGCGGGGAGCAAGTCTAGTGCGCTGTGCGTTACAATGGCTGGCTTTTCCACTGCTAAACACGTTGTGTTTTTTGTATCAACACACTGTTGTATTTCAACACCGCTTTGGAATGTTACACTGCTTCCAAAATCTTCCCCTCTTCAGCACTGTCATAATAACTTGATACATTTTGTTCCACTCCTTGTAACAATGTGGACCCCTTCTTTTCTGCCATAAACATTAGGAAGTCCAAGCAATACTTCGATAGTGTTGGAAATATGATTCATGTATACCTAGAAAGTCCACCACAGTTTAGCCAAGTTTATTGCACATTGTTTCAAGGTTGTGCCCCACATATTAAAATGCAATCAATAATTCTTGAATTTATTAGAGTACATTCTAAGAGTAACGATAAAACAATAACTTAACCCATGTCATTGTAAGTTCCCATTTTTGCGGAATGCGAAAAAAAGTACAATTTAACTTGGTTATTTCAATGTTGAAGTTCGTTGTTAATTCGTCTGCCCCGATATCATTCTGCAGGATAACAGCATTTTAAGCGCGACAACTTATAAACTGTGTTAAGTCGTTTGGCTTGACACCGTTTGGTATAATCCTAGTATTATTTTACATACTACAAATTGTTCTTTATCTAATATAATGAAACTTGTCACTTAATATTAATACAATTATTACAGAGGATTACAGGGGAATTCTAAATCCAAGTTGCTATCGATATAACGAAAGCAGAGACTCGGACTTTAGCACTGTATTGCATTAAGTCGACCCCGGTCATCTGAGTTTGATGACGGTTTAAGAAATTGCCTAGAAACTGAAGACCAGCAAGTAATATATTGATCTTTTCAAGTCATAAAAAGTGCCTTACGATATCTCACGGGATGTCCATCTCTTGGGGTGTCTTGCAACTCAATCGCATCTTGATAGAGATTGGAGCTTAGAGCAAACATTTAATAATTTTTATCCTATTTCACCTCCGATCAAATCCCTCGTGACGGACAGCGTCTTGTGGACGAGTCCACGGGATCCAATCTGTTACGATTCAGTGGAATTTGTATCTATAAGGATCCAACTGGATCTTAAGAGCTATAGTGGGATACGGATATATCGAATCCCCCGTGATCCAAATCGGATCTTCCTAAGAATTTGGGTTGAACTGTTTAAAATGCTGATCGGAGCTCTCTAACGGGACGCCCCAAAGGGTCTATTTCCGTGTTGGAGACGAACTCAGTTTATGTAATCTTGGTATATATTTGGTTTTCAGTATGCCTGATAGATCAGTACCAATAATACAGTCATCTCATTTGCCTTTCCCCAGAACTGTGGAACACGTCGCGTTGGTTACAAAAGGAGTGACCTTGTGCTATCCATGGCTTTTTTTTCTGGCAGGCAAGATAATACACTGATCCTGTAATATGAGAACTGTTAATTTTTGTATCGTAATTACCGAGTAAAGCAAACAATAACAGTGTTTAGTTGTCCTTCCTTTCTTCATAACCAAAGTGAATCAAACTTGTACAGTTTTCTTCCATTGAGCTACGTTTTAAATTGTGCTTCCTGAAGTCCAGACTATGTGGCTCTTTTGTAAACACTGTGCACGAAGTTCTTTAAGTTTCATATTTTCTTTTGAGTAAATTTTAACCTTTAATCCTGAATGTCTACCTTCAAATTTCCCGGTTTTTGCCCGCGGCGTTTCATGTCTCCTACCTGGACAGCACATCAAACTTGAACCCTTAAACTGGCATCTTAGATGTGTTGAACGGGCGATTTCAAAGATCAGAGGTTTTACGATCTGGTAGCTTCTTTGACCTCAATCTGATGTCGATGGCGGTAAAAATTACTTACAACTAATTCATTATTATTACTAGTTTTATACACATTTATGTTTAAAAATATATCCGTTCTCTTTCTCTTTGTGAATGCGAATTGTCGTGGGTTCGAATCCCATTCGAGGTGTCTGTGTGGATTTTTGTGTATGCTTCCGCAGCACTCGGAAAGCACTGATATATACAATCCTAATAGTACATTTGTGTATGGCAAAACAAACACTTGTTTCTTTTTTATCCCCGATTTAATATTCACATCAGTTCAGTATTTTAGTAGTTTTTGTAAAAGTTAGTTTGAAACTTTGCATGGTGGCAATATAGTCTAGTGAGTTTTGATCCTAAACAGCATGTTCGAAAAGTACTCTATGAGTTGTGGTGGTTCTGAAAAGAACTAGTGGTTTGGCGACTCGACGTTTTGACCAGTATGCTCTGATCGTTTTCAGGAGAATAGTGTTTGTTGTTGATGTTTTTTTTATGTGTGTTTTTTTTTCTTCAAATTGCCCACTCTTTTCCTTTAAATTGTGACCAGGCAATCGCGATACGCAGCCGTCGAGGTCCCCGTGCAGATAACAAGAGATGAATATCTCACAGCATTGTTCCCATTTCATCTCCATTCTTCCTCTATACCCCCTTTCCCCGTCCAACGAAACATAAACCTGACGGGAGGGCCCTCAACGGTTAACTAGGCTAAGCCGGTGACGAAGGTTGTCGCAAAGTGGCATTTTAAGGACGACTTTTGCAAAAATGGTCTGTAAATGGCGACCGAGATGGCCTTGCTCTGATTCGGTCATGTCTAGCGGCAAATCAGGCTACTCTAATGCACCAGATTGTTCTAGCCGTATCGAGCGATTTCATATTCGACGGGATGGCAAAAACATTGGATTTTTGGTTGACTACGTTCATTATAAACCGCATAAGTGGAGAAACATCTCATCCTAAAGCTGGCTCCGGTGAAAATTTACATTATCGAGATTAGATGTTTGTGAAGATCAATATGCGTGTTTACGTTTGATATATTCGTGGACACTTATTCCTATATCCTGGTATTTCAAGGTGTCAGAAGGAAAATCGGGTTTGCATTTCCTCTTGAAGTTGTAATCATTCAGAACAAACTATAAATTACGATAATTGGTATCATTACAGTATGAGTTGAGATCATTAAGATCTGTATTCGAGCCGTTTTTACCTTGAAAAAAGAATCCAAATGTTGATGTCCTATCTTTTTATGATGACCAAAATGTTGAACTTTCAAATGAGGATATCGAACGAAAGATTACATCAACAATGACAGGGATATATATATTTTTTAAATGAATTTGTGTGTGGAGCACAATAAATAAACTCCGCGCATTGCCTGCTAAATTTCATTCGGGTGTCTTGCAATCAGGCAAAACTATATGACCATGTTTTTGTAGTATTGTGCCATACTCTTGCCGTCGATCCAATACCTCCGTACTCACTTTCATATTGGATGAAAGTGGAAGAGAATCTATATCCTTCAATTCAATGTGTACGGTAAATTAGCTCTTGTTTTAAGAACAGACAAAAAAAATCAACTGCGAGACGCAAAGCAAAAGGATACCACGATAAACGAGGATGAAGATGATGAAGTTGCGCTGCCCAGTACACGAGCATGTAGATGTCTTGCTCGTGTAAAAACACCGATTCACACGAATATATAAAGAGAATTTTGTTGTCGGATAGTTCCACTCTCTTTAGAACGATTATTCTTGGCATTCATAGTGAATACGAACTCAAATGGGATACTCACATTGTACTATGCGTATGGTGTTTGAGTTTGGCAAACGAGAAGCCGGCATTTGAATAGACCTAATATGCGTATGACGTCACTACGAGCATTTAGTACACAGGAACGGGCGGAGGGCAAAAAAGCTACAACGCGCCTTTGATGCTGCATTTGACCTTAAAGATGGCGGCGGATTCATAAGGTCTATTCAAAGGTTCATGCAATTGTACATGTACCTTGCTGTCTGATGATCACGTGTTCCTAATCGTGTGTTGATGGGCTCCTAAACTGACGGGATAGGTTGGGATCATAAGTGTCTTGGTTGCGGGGTGAAGGGTGTCTCTTTTAGTCAGTCGAAGATCTCATCGCCCCGTGGTGTCAGGGTGAGCTGCAGGCATTCGGGCATTTATTGATCATCCGTAGTCATGTAATGCTGGAATCACGATGATGTTCAGTTCTGTGCAGTCAGTCACAACCTCAGCCTCTCCTCCAAGCAACTCCTTGGTTGGTCTTGCGCCGGGCTTCTTATCCTGTTGAGTTCTTGCTTTAGTACTGTGGGCAGAGCCACGTCATCCTTGCTCAGTATATAACAATCGCCTGTGTAAGAGTCAACTGGTCACTTCATTATTGTTAATGGAAGCACAGGCTGGACTCTGAAGGACTAAGGCTTAAGTAAATCGTAGTTTTTATTGAGTGAAATGTCCACGAAGGTTAACATTTTACTGAATACAGGACCTTATGTTTCGAAGACTTATAAAAAAAGTCGGAGGTCATTTGGTTTGTACACACATTATATAATAATCTGTATTGCTGTAACCCAAGTTTTGGTTAGAGCAATTATAGATTCATAACCATATCCCATAACAAATAGAACAAGATTTATGTTGTTTTGTTTTGTTTTTTTTGTTTTTGTTTTTTGATGGAGCTGAGGGGAATGCTTTGCACCATACTAAACCTGAGTGGTTCAGGCGTAGTAACGGGTCAACAAATACCAGTTGGTCCGCTAACTATATAGATTTATCGGTGTCAACGTTAAATCGTAATAACTATAAAAATGTATCGGGCATTTTTACACCAAATGTAGTCTTTTTAAGAGTATGCTATATAACTAACAGCCTCTTTATTTGGGCTTTAAACATTCCTGAAACCATCTCAACTCATTGAGAGTATGCAGCACCGGCGGCCTCATTGGCTGATCATTTTTTATGCAATAACAAAAGTGTGGTATAAACTGGAATCTGAAAGAACCAAAGACATGTTTCCACAGGCCATTATTACAATCTCCCTTTAAAATGAAACATCAAAATCAAACCCTTCTCATCCCGTTGTTTTGATATTTAAAGTCAAGGTAACATAATCAGGTCAAACTAGTTGCCTATCAAAGGAAGAGCTACAGCTGTGAATGTCAAACGTGAGTGTCATAACAAACCTCTTGTTTTCTTTATGATGCGTTCGTTATTCAGACACTAGCTCGTTTTAAAAAAAAGAAACATATTGTGAGAAATCATGTTAGTAAAGCCACGCCCACTTCACTCAAAAACTGGCTCCAACCGATTGCAAGCCCCATGGAGCTAGTTTTTGTAGGAAGAATTATGTAAGTTAAGTCTAATAATTGGACGTTGCTTTTACATAATGTTCTCCACACACTTGAGGTCTTATGAGTTAGTGTCAAAATGAAAGGCCTTTGAACGAAGGAATGCGTGATTTTTTTGGTAAAATTCGGAAGTAGCGATCACCTTGGGCGTGCAGCAGATGCGCTCGCGTGTGACGCAATGACATACCCTCAGGGTAACCTGTGAATATCATATGAAAAGGAGCTTCTATTATTTTCTGCTTTATGGAGAACGTCGGGGCTTTGCGGGTTGTTGTTTTTTACTGTGTTTTTCCACAATATATAGAAAACGCCAATGAAAATCACACGAGAGAATTGTACATTTCCAACTGTTACGATAATCTCACATCACGATGTCACGTCAAACACATGATCGGTAAATATCAACAACAACAATAACAACATCAATATTTTAAAGCTCACTGATTTTAAAGCTCATACCTGTACCAGTCCTCCAGGAAGACATTCCCGTCTGAAACACTATCAAAGGTCGACGAAATGACATTTTGAAGGCCCATAAATTACCGTTGCTCAGTTCAAATTACCACAATCGAAACTAGATCCATACAAGCGTGCACACATTCACTGGCAAAGGGTAAACCGTTTTTGTTGTTTTGTGTAAAAGGTGAAAATCGAATTTGATTCACACAGGTTGTTTGATGACGTTGAAAGTTTGAATCTTGAAAAATTGAGGATATGGGAATGAATTTACTATTTCCAAAAATCTACGATGGTTTCCTTTTTTAAGTCTAAATAAGAGATTGGTGATCATCGAAAACAAAACTGGTTTTCAATCGGGAATCTAAGTGATTATAAAGTGTAAACCTGTGAAAAATCCTCCTGAAATGTATGTTACGTCAAAATCATATTCGAGAAGACAGCAATTTAAGACCTCCAAAATGAACGTCGCTTCGTTCGGGTGTAGCATTCGAAATCAATCATGTCTGTATGGTGAACCTGTATGGCAGTTTGACTGACCAAAACATAAACAGTTTGTTGATTTGATAAACAGTTTCACCGGTCGATAGCATCGCGTGTTGAAAACGACAACAATTGGACTTTCAAAACAAAACAAAAACAAAATATTGCGTATCATCCCTTAAATATTTTTTTCTACGAGACATGAGGATCATGCATTTATAATTTGTTTTGACATTTTTTACACGATACGCTCAGCAAAAGAAAATCCCGAACCCCTCCGCTGCGTGTGTTTCCCTAAAATGAAAAAAGGCACTCACGAGATTAATTGATTTTTTTCAAATGGAATTGCGTTAGAACGTCAAGGGAAATCGGTATTTATAGATACTTCTTTTTTTCTATAAACGGATCTGTTTTTATGTCTGGGGCTGTTTTTGCCTCTGACGAAGGTCTGGTTTGGATCGAAAGCTAAGGCCACCACCCTTACCACTCTTATATATAAATATATACATATTTCTTCTTATTATTATTTAAATTTATGTCACTATTGCACAACTGCAGATTTTAGATCCCGTCACAAGTAGCTGCAGTAGACTGTCAGCCATACTTGCTTTACCGGTTACTATTTATGTCAATTCTGCTTCCAGTTATTTGCGCATTGTTCGGTCTACATTTGTCTGTGTGATTTCGTTTCGTTTTGTTGAACTGCAGATCTGAGATTATGTCCTCCAGCCTTTCTTAAAATGATTTTTTCCCCATTTGGCTCTCAGTTATTGCATAGTCCGGTTGTTGTCCTAGTAATTTCGTCTCTCTTGGGAAAGCATATGTTACTACAAGTATACAGGCATTATTTTTAAGCTCGTAGGTCTTATCTTTAACTGCATCCAATTTCACCTTAATGTTGAAACTTAATTGAAACTGACCCATTAAGTCGATTGAGCCATAAAACGTTCCATTTGAATCAGTGAAACGAAACCGAGGTTTAAATGACACTGATAATCTGGTTCTCTATTTAAGAGGTGGCTGTTTTCATTTTCATCGTCATTGTATACGCATGGAGCCAGATAAACAAACACAATCGAGCGTCTCTGGCATCAAGACACGTATTATTTTATCTTTAAGTAACGAAACCAAACAACCCTCACTAACGCCTTGCACTGCAACTCGTAGAGGTGGAGAAATCTCCGGGTTTAAATGTGGAAGAAAACCCTGAGGCCTAACGTGGAAAACCAACGCACGCCATCAGCTCAATCAACAAGCATGGCTCCAGTCCGTAGAAGGATTCGAACCAGTGTCCACGGAAGTAGTAAAGGGAAAAGAAGAAGCCACTGGAGTGAATGATCATAATTCAGGCATGCTGAGAACAAAAAATGAACCAGACAACATTAAATGGAAAACCTGCCGTTAGTCAACTTCAACCGTTTTAGAACTTTAACGTTTACAAGTATTTGTTCATGGCGTAGAAGTGATATAGAAGGGTTCGTTTAATGGTTGGTTGGTTGGTTGGCTGGCTGGCTGGCTGGCTGGCTGGCTGGCTTGTTGAGTTTGTTGAGTTGGTGAGTTGTTGAGTTGTTGTGTTGTTGATGGGTTGTTGGGTGCCTTTACTGCATTAAAATCATTGAAAGATCAATAAATACACGTTGATTGTAAGCTCTTAAAAATCAGAACGAGCCATCTTGGTTGCGACGCCTGTATATTTATGGTTTCAGTGCAATAAAGAAGATTGGATTTATTGCACATTGTGTGCCAGCGTAGTTGCCGCCAGCGTCTTCACTGCTACGTCCGAATGAAGCGACCTCGGCTGATAGCTGCTGTTTTGGCAACATGGAAGATCAGCCGTAGCCAGAGTTGCCATTCCGGACTCGGCTTCAAGTCATTTTTGCATCCAAATACGCACTAGTCTATAAGGAGAGAAGAAAAAAAAACGCTCAGAAGTTAACCTGCTCGAAAATCACACACAGTGCTCTTGAACCACGGTGGAGCGTGCGGGTGCTGAACATGACAGTTTACAGACATCAAATCAATAGCAAGCTCTAAAGCAGGGCCTGTCACGAAACCCTGCTGAATTAATTGATGACGATGACAATTTTATCATCCCACGTCTGTCCTTAAATCCCAATCAAATACCATGAGATGCCCGTCCGCAAGAGGAAAGGCTCACTTGAAGGCCAAAAAAAAACCAACTTCCGTGTGTTGAGTAGAACAGTGTCATATTGGATTGCTTCTTTTCATTTGATACGCCGAATTGTTAAATTATCATGACTGAGCATACCACTTAACAAAAAAACATCTTACACTTGAAAAATGTCAAGTCAAGCAGACGGTACAGGTTAGAACCTTATAAATTAGTGGGTTTTGAGTCGACCGGACACGAGGCACGTCCAGGCATTTGGATTAATTTCAGTGCACATGAAGGCATTCTCTGTATATTTCTTCGATTGTTTTTAGCCATCATGGAACACTGGGCAAGTCAACAGTGTGTGGAATTATTATAGCAGCGGCGAAGCCAGGATTTTTTCAAAAGGGGCCATTACTGTTCAGTAGGGCGGCACAGGTATTGTTTTTTAATGAAATACAAGTATGAGTATTTTTGTATGGGGGCATCCCCCCCAACCTCCCTTGCTACGCCGCTGGTTGTTAGCAATCGTAGTACTGCTCTGAAGCTGAAATAATTCGAGGTTAAACTTTACGTATACTTGATTAGCACCCCTGAGACTCTGGCTGCGATAACTTAGCGCATTTCGAGGTGAAATTCATTCATTCGGGGTGAAGAAATGCGACCAGAGCGGGCGACGAACCCGTGACCTGTCGAACCCGTACCCGGGGGTGGGGGAATCCAAATCCACGTGCACGGACAGCTCCGGTCCGAAGCGACATTCGAAACGGGGTCCACGGAGGCGAAAGACATTGAAAACACTTCGCCAAACCTGAATGCCAAAACGGTTTTATCATCTCAGAATCTGTGAGTCAAGGGCAATACAGATCAGTTTGGCGTTGGTCTAACTGATCAAGAAAATCAGTAAATACCCCGGCACCACCCCGTTCCGGGTCAGATAAAGTATTTAAAAGGGTCAATGTTCACGCACAAACGCCGAGGTAGCTTTCAACCGTGCCACACAACAAAATCTGAGGGGAAAACATAAACGATTTTTCCCTCCTCTGACGCAGAAACTCCAAGTAAGTGTGGCATTAGGGAAGAACTAAGGCCAGCTGTGCCAACAGTCTTAGTGTTTTGGTCGACAGTTGAGCAGTCCAAGCTATACAGACATGAAACCCGCGGGAATGTTCCTTTATTTTTATTCCCCCAATAATGTTTAGCAGTCGGGAGTGGGTGTTTGCGGGTGCGTGAACAAGTACCTTAGTGCATCACATTTCTTGACGCATCAGAGGGATTGAGCCAGCCGAAGTTCTTCATTAGTAATCACTGAAGACCTTTGCTAAAGTTCAATAAACCGCACGGTATAGCTTTCTTTACCTCAAACTGTTTTTTCGAGTAGAGTATGGTATCTTTTAAAGGCATTAATATTATTTATAGGGAAACCGCCGAAATTAGGGCTGGATAGCTCAGTTGGTAGAGCGTGGGTACGTTTAGCCGATGGTCGCAGGTTCAAAGCCCGCTCCACTCATTTTTTCTTTGCGTATTCCAAAATTGATTTTAAAAATTCACCCAGTCAGTTTCCCTTGTGGTTTATTACTAGCATTAATGTTATGTTGTAATTCAGTCAGTGACTTTCGCAATAAGTGTTTGGTTACATATCGTGTTTGCTGAGAGCATTAACAATAATACATTACAGTTGAGTCGAAAAACTTGCCAGAACAGTTTTCATTATTTGATTTTTGGAAATTGGACCCTGTCCCACACCTCGCATTATCCGACACAGCATCATGAATAAAACATGCAATGGGTCAAGCCTTCGGGAATATGTATTTTTAACACCCCAACCTGTGAACTGTTTGGCTTCAATTGAATCCTTATGGATATTAAAATTCATAAATAGTTTAGTTTTAAGCACGGGATCACGTCCCCATGCCAAAGAAAGAAAATGTGAAAATTTATGAGGAATTTTCAGAATATGCTGTATCTGGATGCGTTTTATGTAAATTCAGAACAAGGTTTCCGTGTCAGAGAAAATAGACCCATAAATTCACAAAACATAAACCTAACCCTTACCCTGACTTCCTCTATAGGAACCCCCATCCCTGAGTTACATCTCTCGTATTGTGGCTCCACCAACCCCTCCCTCTACCCCCAATACCCTCACTCCCCCCCCCCCTCCACCCCACCCCCACTTCATGTATCTCACATAGTCAATCACCGATCGACGACTGTATTTCAACAATAAGTCCGATATCCTACCCTTGACTGCATCTCCACCAATGCTAATTGGTCGAGATTTTTTATATCCATACTGAATACCTCCAACGTGTTTACAAGAGTAGTAAAAGGCGTCTGTTTCCGACAGAACTCCTTTAATGTCATGGTCACGCGCAAGCAGAGGTAAGATAATAACAAATCGCTTTTGTCGAGTGAACGCCAGGGCCCTGGAATAATATTTGGATTGCTATATTCGCGTCACATGTGGGTATCTACTGAATAGCTACCTTCGCGTATTGAAAACATGAGATGTTTTATGAGCAGCCCACATCAATGGTTGCTAAGAGAGAGAGAGAGTTGTTTTCGGTTATGACGTTTTTTGCAAGAATTGTCTGCACATGCGAGTTATTTTTTTTTTAATGGTTTGACGTGTGATATGCGAGCTGTTTATTATAAAGAATGGTTTGTGTGACTATTTTTGTGTAATACTCATGGTGGTGTGACGTGCGACCAGTCATAAAGGCAGTAATCCACAGTGAAGAACGTTACTGTTACTTTAATTTTGTAAAGTGTCCTCAATACGCTGCATTGTGTCTTGGTTTGTTTGGGGCACACTACACTAAATAGAGAGCAATCCATGCACCGAACCTCATTAATAAAATGTAAACCCACAACTTTTTCTATAAATCAAAGATTTGAAGGTCATGGCTTTGATGGATTGTTGAAAAATGGTCCAATATTGTGCCCCTGTGGGGTTCTTGACTTTCAACCTGGAGCATTTTGCGTACAGCGGCCCTCTACAAATGTCCCTAATTTGCTGACAAGTGTGGGGTCATTTTTTTCCAAGATGAAGTCAGGCCAATTCACTTGTTCATGGGTGTTTTTATTTGGGATGAGCCTACCAAAAATTGTCAACGGCTAACCCTACTAAAAATTGAAAAGAAAAATGAAGTTCGGCTGTCAGAAAATATATTTGACTGATTTTCTAGAGTTGAGAGACTTTTAAATATGTTTTGAGTATTTTTTAATATTTAGCATTTAGCATTGATTCCTATGGGAGCCTATTTATGTGGTGCACCCTTAGGGGTTGTTGATGTTTTGGTGGTGTTGGATTGTTTGTTTGTTTGTTGGTTTGTTTTGTGTATTAGTTTGTTGTTTTCGTTTTGTTTATTTGTTGTTTTTGGTTTGTTTGTGTGTTGTTGTTGTTGGTTTTTTTTTTTTTGGTTTTTTTTGGGGGGGTTATTCATTTATTTTTACAACTTTATTGTGGATTTTGTATCCAAAAGCTTATTGATTATGCTTCGAATTGTATAATTAGTTCTGTCCAAAGTTTAGGCCAATTGTCTCCTTAAGACGAATTTGATTGTTATCTCATCGTATTTGCATCGTCAAGCAATGTCAGTAAAACATTTACAAAGCCCCCTAGCAAACTATGTAGTTATAAACGCCGCTATTCCTCAGTGGTTGATCGCCTTTTTCTTTTACATTTCATGGGTTGATTTTGTCCAACGGTGACGTAGCTAGGGGAGCAAGGAGGGGATCACGTGCCCCAGTCACCGTCACCAGGGAGGTTCCCGATGTTTACTTGCTTTCTTGAACGATGACGAAGTCCACCTTGAAATGTATAAGTGTCTCTCGGGATCGTCACTAATATCATAAGCCTGTGGTTATTATTAATATCTCAAAATAGTGCTGAGATTTTTAAAGACAAAGTAAGGGAACTGCTATACCTATTCTCTGAAACTGCCCCCGGGTGCCACGAACCCTAGCAACGCCACTGGGTTCCCAAAGCAAATCAGACACCCCCCGATTAATCAACGTTAATTTCAACTAATAAGGGCTGGGACGTCACAGACGTAGAATCACTAAATTTACAACAAGACCATTACTTCGTAAGTCATGCTCAGCATACACTTCCTTGGGGAGAAGCAAATGTTATAAAACAGCTGATTAGAAGTTGTGGAACTACCCGAGTCGTCAGAAAGGAGCGTGACCTCCGCCTGCATGGCATCATTGGTGGTTTTACACATTGTCTTGTTAGAAGAGCTGTAGTTGCACGAGTACATTCTTTAGGAAGCAGTGGCATACCTTTTCTTTACATATAAATGTATACTAATTAGATATGGGATGTCGAGGGCAGATGCATCATTATGAACTCGTCAAGAGAGGACATTCCTTCGTAAAGTCATGCTCAGCATGGAGTTCGTATGTATGCCCCCATACACTTCCTTGTGAGAAAAAATGTGATACATCCTGCCTTGTCACAAAGGAACGAGATTTCTAAAGCTATAGAGATCATTGTTGAACTCTCAAAAAATGTAGAGACGAATTTTCAAAACAGAATTAGAATGCAGAGAGTAAAATTACAACCAAAGTCTTACAAGTGAAAGGATTGCTTTGAAGATTATCGGTTGCATAACGCTAGAGGGCAGCATATTGAATATATGGAAACACTTTAACAAACGGTACAATACAGAATTGGTATCCAACAACAACAACATTTTATTAGTGTCATTCCGAAAGTTTACTGATTGTGAATTTCTATATACTGTCATAGTCGAGAAAATAGAATTTGAAGACCCCAATTTTAATTTCGGTTGTAACAATCGAGATTAGGGCAATGTGTTTACATGCTGAAAAGTGTGCACGGTCTTTCACCTTTTTCTCCTGACTCGGACTGAGCCCTAATTTTCAAAGGTTTGTCTTTCCATAGATTGAATCACACAAGAACACTGCACTATCAGCTTTACCACTCCTACAGTTTACATTTAAGAAACGATACTGAAGACTGTAGAAAATGGAATAACCTGGAAGGGTTTTATGCATCAACAGCTTTTGACCAATTTGAAGAAAACATTCTGGATGTTGGGTTGACATTTGTATGGGGTTAAACAGGTAAGATAAACTTTCGTTTTAGCCTTTTTACACTTTGAAAAAAATCCCAGGTCACAATAGACCTTTATCATGCTGCGGCCATCTTGATTTTCTCCCATTCAAACCAATGTAACCAAACCGAGGCTGGAAGGGCAAATAGTCTGGTTCCTTTTTGTACAATGAATATTAGCATCTATTTCTGTCATTGGATACAGCGAACATGACCAAGATGGTGGCAGCATGATAAAGGTCTGTTGATACATATTCGGGGTCCAAAGGAGACTGGCCCAATTCTTGGTCAGGCTGACCCGGAAACTGGTTAAAAAATGGATCATAACGCGGATTCAGCTTCAGTTTGACCCATTTCTAGGTCATTTTGACACAGATTCCGGGTCATGCTCTGGGTCAGGCCCCACGAGCCCCAGCATCCAGGTCAAATCTGATCCGGGGAGTTTTTAGAGGGTACGGAATAATCCGCGGTATTGTCATATTATTTTGTTGTTTATTTTTATTTTTATTTATTTGTTTATAAATATGGTCAAGGTGACTAATCAAGCATGTTTATTACCTCATTTAAAAAAAATATCGAACTATACACTTGGTACATGTACTTCACTGTGACATGTATGTTTTGTTTTGTTTTTTTTCTTTTCTTTTCTTTAAAAAGTAAAAGAGTGGATAATACGCAAATGAGTGAGCAACTTGTCAGAAAAAGTAAGGTATGACGCATGATTGTTTTTGTAGCTTTATTTGCATCCTCTAGTATTCAATGCCATACAACCAATCTCTGAATGTTTCAAATTGTGGTCACCCTTTCGACAAACGCTGCCGACAGTGTTTGCTTTTTTTTCAACTTGTTTCAATGACAGGCAATATTACTGCATTTCAAAAATTAACCCGTAATCAACACAAACGAATCCCAGACGATTTACATCGACAATTTCAAAGGCTGAATAAATGTTGTTTAGAACTTGTTATAATGTAATTACCTTAATCCTGCAAAAAAAACATGCTGGTCACACTCCGCACACACTTTCCTTTTGGCATTTCTTTGTAAATTTTCGTTTTTGTTCACGGGCGCCGAGTCCAAAAGGGAGAATTTCTGCGCTGCGAGCCAAATGTTACTTGACGCTAAAAGCTATAAATGATTGCGCCTGATTCCTCGTCGGCTTTGGAATCCACATAAGTCAGTTTTTGTTCCTCAGGGGGCTGGTTGCAATAATCTGTCCGTCATTCGTGCTGATATTAATACCTGTTTTGGCAAACCAATTAGACACCTTCGCAATCTATGAAGAAGAAGGGAAAAAAAGAAGAAGAACGAAACAAACATAACCATCGATAAATAAGATGACGGAATCAAAACTGTAAGCGTGTGTAGAGTATAAACATCACAATATCCTGAGTCAATGTTTCCCCCGAACAATCTTTTCCCATGTGGGAAATATTATAGTTTGAAAAATTTTAATAATCCCAATTATCTAGTAAAAAAGAAAAACGGGGGGGTATAAATCTAGCTTATGAAAAAAGGGTTGAACATAGATTGAGAGTTTGGCTGTTTTTAGTACAATTTTTTTTTCTCCATGTGTTTATTATTGTCGTCGCCGTCATCGATATTTAGAGATGGGCAAAGTTTGCAAACTATTGCTGTGTTTTGCTTACTCTCTTTGAATCAATATAAAGTACAGCACTCGTGATATTTGGCAGACCTCCGCACGCTTTACACTCTGACAAATCAAGATATGAAACAACTTGCTATTTATTTTCTAGCATGAGTGTTATGATCCAGAAACTTTTCGAACATCACCGAAAAGGTCAGAAGATTCAATGAATACGTAAAAAAGACATCGAACAAGATTGTACATAAAAAAGATTCAGAACCACGTGAACATAGTGATTTAATTTTAACACTTAGAAAGTTACATGAAGAAATATGATAGAAGAATGGTTTCAAATAAAGCAGATGTTTGTGAACCAATTGGTCCACAACAATGTGTCCCTCGAAACGGTCTTTGAACAAATAGTAAGATACTTCGGAATTGAACAACCTGTCGCGAAGACTCATCGAGAAAGCGAGCAGAAGACTACGGTGACTCCCACGGGGACGCCCCCTCCTTCTCCCCCTCCGAATGCAGATTTGAAAATGGCATCGGCTTCCGTCACCCAATACCATATACAACAATTATGGTACCCACAGACCTACATTACACACTATTATGCTGACATTCCTTTGTTTTGTGTAGATAAGCGAAATACAAAGTAACAGCCGTTCCCATTTAAATTTGGGGTTGCTTTGAAAGCTGTTTTTTTTTTCTCTGATGGTGATCCCTGTATACAACAAATTTATACTCGAGTCCTATGACAACGTAAAAGAGAGTGCTTCCTTTTCAAGAAAAAATCATAATCTGTTTTAGAACATGAAAACATTGTGTGGACGCTGTGTGTAAGTTCAGACCATGATTTAAGGTTATCACATTGTGTGGCCATCTTTTGTTCTTGGGTACGTCCACACTTATCTCATGCTTGCTCATTTCGTCACACGTGAATTTTATATCACACGTGAATTTCCACAAAGACAAAGCAAAAACTTCTGCTGCAAACACTGTGGTACAACTGTATATACATGTACGATCTCCAGTGGCATAATAACTAAGGGGGGCACGTGCCCCCCCCCCCAACTGATGCTCGTACCCCCCCCCCTGCCCCCCATTTGAAATCTGGACTTTGAGATTAAAAATTACCAGAATTAAATGTTACATTTTATGAGCATTTACGTCGTAATTTCAATGTTTTAGAACTATTTTTAATTATTTACACACATAATGTATTTTGTTTTATACGCCCACACGACAGAAAACACCGAAAAGGGGCTTGTTTAGGAAAAATGCAAACGGAAACTACAGTTTTAATTGGCCAAAAGTGACCCCTAGGAAAAATGGTGCACCCCCCTTGTGCCCCCATAAAATTTTACCCTTGTTACGGTGCTGACGATCTCCAGAACATTCAACGACTACGCAGTATTTTATACTATTGGCCTAGAACAATTCTTTTTAAACAGTGCGTAAACGAGTTTCCCCAAGGACGATCCGAAGCATCAAATTTATATAGTATGTATGTATATATATTTTGTCACTAATACTTTTTATGAACATTTCATTGTTTGTATTGCTTTCAGTTTTACATGTACGTGTTTACATAGTTATATCACTGTTCTTTTCTAGCCTTTTATTCAATAATAATTATTGCTTTTATTGTGAGTTTTACATTGTATTTACATCTAAATAATTTTTAATTTAATGTAATGTTTTTATACTTAACACGCAGGGCCCATATAGACCGATTGCGCCACAATGTTTACATGCGGTCACGTGACCCCCTATCGGGGATGACGTCATACAGCTGGTGAAAAAATACGTGTAAAGAGATAGGCCGTGACACAGAGTGAGTTCGAAAACAGTCGATTATACTTTCGTTAAGCGATGAATTAGTTAATCAGCCCCTTTATTTAAAGCAGTATGGTGAGGCATTAATTTGAATCACATTTCTGTTTCATAATTCAACAGAATTCTTCTGAAAAGAGGTTTTTTAAGCCATGCACTACCTGCGTCGGACGACTATTATGTAGCCACCCGTCTGTTATTTGTTTGTAATGTTGGCCTAAATCACTGTAACAAAAAAAGGATAAACAACGTTGGAAAAATTGAGCATTAATACCTAGCCGTGCAGAATTCCAAATAGGCAAAGGAATCACACAGTTTTGCAAAGCAATTTCTTTGGAGGATTTCAGCTTCAAAACTTTGAAATGTTTGTGTTGAAAAGTGTGTGGTGATCGCGGTCGTCTGGCCTAACGTTCAGTCGCGGGCTGTACACATCGTGCACATTTATACGGTACTTTTACAATTTTCAAGACTTGCTGGAACTGTCCTTACTGGCTTTATTCAGCCACTTGAAGGTCTTTGGTACAAACTCTGGAATATGTTTCACAGATTTCGAGCAAAAAAAGCGTCGATCGAATTAACTAAATGCATTAATCATCGTGTACCGTACCACCCTTTCCTATGGAGGATTACGTGTGTGTTTACATTTTTAACCCAACAGGGGTCACGTGACGCGGGTCGCGCAATCGGTCTATTGGACACCAGTCTTTTTACTGATTTGGCTCACCCCAGGTAAATAAAAAAAATGAATAAATAAATAAATAACAAAATCACACGTCATCGTTAAATGTATACATAAGTTCATAAGTTCGACTAAATTCACAAATGACACTTGCGTTAAAGGAAATTGAAGTGTCTAAAAAAGTAATAAAAAGTAGTCATGTATTTTTCAGTCTGTTTGCAGTGAATTTGACGACAGCGTTACGCGTAGCCTTTTCAAACTAAGAGATGGAATTTCAGAAGAAACAAAGACCTACCAGTGTCATCACTATCATCTCTCAGTCTTACACTGCTGGTTGTAACGATTATCAAAAAAAAAGACCAGACCGTTTTACCCCCTCCAGCCTCAATTTGGTCCTGAGCAATTTTTGCATGGAGAGAGAGGAAAACAAGATGGTTGAGACAGACCGTGTGGAGCCTTGGTGTCGCTGCTGGGAGCTGTTTGAGAGAAGACGCCCCCACCGACCGAAAGGTTAGCTATGCCCCATGGTGCGCCATGTGCTCCTCCTACTGTGAATCCATCTTTGTTTGGAAGCAGGTTCATTTTTGGTGCCGCCAATTAGCCACCGGAATTTATTGTGCCCCCCAGTGAACGGCGACTCTCACCGACTAACTCAATTTCACATGCTCTTCTTTATGATGTATTGTCATCGTCACAATAACTTAAATACATAACCACCGTACTCGCAGAGAAACAACAAATTGATAAGGGTTTAAGTTTTGTTTAAAGTTATATTGACAGCTTGTTATAGTAGGCTTCACGTAATGTTCGGTACGGGTCAGTTGACCCAGTTCACCTGACGTCATCATCATCATTATCTTGGTTGCGTCATTTTGGGAGTCAATGTCACTGTGTGTTTCGCAGTGTGTAGCGCGTTTTTAGGTGACGAGGCGTTCACGCGTATATGATTTCCAAAATGGTGAGCGTGGCACAGTTGCCGCGTGTGACGTGCGTGCAAGGGGTCAATACCAGTTGTTAACTCCCCTTCATGAATAACTAATCAACAGAGGGGGTCTTATAGACCCCTCGCACTGACGTCATACATGGCTGCTGTCGGGAGCTGTCTTGGTCACTCTTTGATTTAGGAAGTCAGACTGCATGGTGCGTCTAACCGCACGCGCGTTGCCTAAAATGCGCAGCAACACACACGGAATAGACCTTCTGCTCATGACGTCATTTGAGTAGGACGCCCTCGGCTAGAGGTCAAAAGAAGGCTGTGTGCCGCGCGTACACGATGTGCGTTTTCCATTGTTGCATCAACGTTTTACCTCTAAGATGGCGGCGTGATGACGTCAATGCATAAGGTCTATTCTGACTCCCAATCAAATATTTTTCGTGGATGATGACGTCAGGTGAAAATTGGGTCAGTACGAATTATAGAAGAAAGAGTTGTTTAATTAGAACTGTTGCGTGGCAACATAAGCTAACCACGGATTTCCGGCTTTGAAGATTTAGACTTTGACCGTCACAAGTAATTTGAAAACTGGTCTTTCTTTCATTTCAGGGCCACTACTTATTTCTTCAGAAGGAAATAAAGATTAGATGACCTAACTAATTTACAAAAAAGCTACAGACGCAAGTGGCTCTTCATATTCATTTCATCTCAAACAAAACCTAATTACACACACCAGCAAACCTGTGACAAATATTCTTTAACACGCTGTGGTCCCGCTGTAGTGAAAACGGTTTACGTTTTCTTAGAGTTTTTGTGCACGTTCATCTCGGACTTATTATAAAATTGCGGCAATCAAAATAAGTAACAGTAATTTGGGGAGTATTAGTCAAATATACTATTCTCTCGATCTTAACAGAGAATATATTTCTTTTAAGGATGTGTGAATTTGGTGTTCAGTGAGCTTTTTAAAATGCAAGTTATCAATTTGTTCCGATAGTTACCAAGCCTGAAAGGGTGTCTTCAAAAAAAAGGATTAAAAAAAGATGCATGGTCATTGTAAAAGATTCCCTTGAAATAGGTTTTTTTTTTTTTTTTTTTTTTTTTTTGAGAAATGAGTAAAGTAATTAGTTTTGAAAAACCAGGTTTTTCCACTATTTTCTTGTGATTCCAAGCTTTTAGTTTGTCTGTTACGTCTATTATGTTGGGTCACACAAAGTGCGGATTTTGGTCTTTGTGCACAATCAATGTTGCCCGCGTTCTATGATTCAATCAATGCTGAGCAAGAAAGATCTTACCTAAGGTGCTAAAACATGCTACACAAGTACTAGAATCCCCAGCAGATTCAGGAACATTCTTCTTCTCATTTCTAATCCAAGGAGAGTTCCTTGGTGGGCCGTATACATTATAATTCAAGACTCAAATCTACACCTAGAAAAACTATCAAAGTCCATGCTGGATACTTCAGCTTCAACCGAACCTCCTCACTCACGGTGAGACCGAGTGACACGTTCAATTGCAAATTCTTAACCGATTCCCATCACAACAACAGGAAACTCGAAGCCACCGAATAAAAATCACCGATGTGCTCGAACAAAATGGGAATCATTTCGTACCCTAAGGCTAAACAACAACCTTCCACAAAACTGTAGAAATTAAAGCCAGACAAAATGCCAATTGCTCAGACACTTTTGAATTGATTTTTTTTTGTGCTAACTTGAAGCCATCCATACACAATAATATCTGGTCAAGTGATTCATCGAGTGGTAATTACGTATTTCGCCCAGGGACATATTAAATAACCAAGTGTCTTCATTACCTTTTCGGTCTCTTTGTTACTTGTGTGAATTTTTTTTTTATTGCCATGCTACCTTTCGGTAAATGTATAATGATTGCGTGCGTTTACACTGCATGTGATATCAGCAGAGCAATTAATAAGTGACCTTTCTCCATCAAAACGCAAATTTCAGTCAATATGATAAATTGCACAAACATGAGTGTTTGTAGAATTAGAATCCAATGGTTAATGTCGAAATCAATTTCTCGTCCTGACTTTCCGATTGAAGAAAGTGTCGATTCTTCCAAAATATCAGTAGACAGTAAATTATTCATAATCCAGTCGGGAACTCCTGTAACTCTGTTGGTTTCAAGTGTTTTCATTACAACAAAATATTGAGTTCATGTTTTGTGTTGTCAGATACTGTTTTATCCAGACAGTGGTGAGTACGTATAGACCTTATGCACCTGACGTCATTTGAGTAGGGTGCCCTTGCCTAGAGGTCAAAAGGAGGCTGTTCATTGGCCAAGCCTGTGCGCCGCGCGTACAAATCTGTGCGTTTCCATTGTTTCGTCATCATTTTACCTCTAAGATGGCGGTTGGATGACGTCAATGCATAAGGTCTATACACCAATTTGAAGTTCTGTTTAAACCGAAACGCCGCACTTACCAAGTGTCACTTTCAAGTGCGGTTAGGACAAGTTCTCACAAGAATAATCCACACAGCACACAGCGAACTAGATAATAGCTATACACATGGTATTACCGCAAACCGAATACTTATACTAGTCTTCCCTACTCGCTCACGGCTTATAGTAGGAACAGTTTTCAAATCGAGCGATATCAGTGACGTCACTTTCGAGACGGGTTGCGTTGTTAAGCTGACAGATATTCAAGTGGTCAGCACCAGCCTTCCACCAGAGATTGAAGGAGCGGCATCGAGGATCCGCCCGGCACGCCAGACCGCATCGGATGGACTCCTTGACCGGGTAGGTCTCGATCTGACGGTTGAGCAGACAGCAACGAGGTACTTCGTTGAAGATCCTGGCAGGCCGGCGCGGGCAGGAAAAAGCTTCAACCTCACAGGCAGCAAATTTGATCTCGTCGCATTCTTTATCTCCCCACTTCCCTCCGTACCTCTCAGCCATTCTGACACATTCCTGTGACTCCCAATCTGGTTCTGGATTGGCCCAGTTTTTGTAAACTGGATCACCGTTCACCCCAGAGCACAGCAATTGCCCAGAATTGTTGTAAATATCTTTGCAGCCAATCCATAGTTCCACCAGATCTTCGATAGTGTTGTCAACTTGTATACCCATCTGCAGTTTCATTTCTTGCCAAATAAATTCATGTTCAGTCTTTGAGTTTGGGACGACCAGCCGGGTCCCGAGCTCAGCACAAGCTTCAGAAGCCTGGTTCCAATTCATTCTCTCGGGTAGTAAGATGTAGCAGGAGTCGTCTTGCCAAGCCAGCCATCCTTGTGGACACCCAGCTTGGAGTGTCTCAACAAGAACAACCACAATGATTAATTGTATCAAGGAGTTCTTCTGTTGAGAAGACAGTGTTCCCGACATTTTGTTGCATTGCATGATGGAATCAATCAAATTCAAAGCCAAGGAAAAAGACAACTTTATGTGTTACAAAATTCAATTCCACTGCCCGTACCAATCAGTTGTTCATAAAATAAGAGTAGCTAAAGGTGGAGGGTTTTTTATTAAGTAGTTTTTTTAGGTAATCGAAATATTTCAGGGACGACTGCTTTGATTTGAAGATCCTTTGTTTACTGATCGTTGCTAGGAAACGGGCATTGTCAGTATTACAAGGGCACTTGATTGTCGTAACGGGTTTCGCGTCGTACGATAAAACGGCGAGGTTCCGTTTAATTAAGCCCATTGATGTTAAAAGTGGGAAAAATCAAACAAAACGCATTTGTTTTTCACTTTTTTGAAAGAGAGAGAGGGAGAGGTCAATTTCTTCTTGTTTTTTCAAGAACTATCCATTACTTATTTTGACAACATGAAAATTATCGGGGGTTTCGGTCCATCTCTCCCCTTTCAAAATTATCCGCCATTCACGAACCTCAAAGTTTTCACGTCAGATGTTCGGGCAAAGTTTGTTTGAATGGATGACTTCAACAGTGGCTATAGCCAGATTGCTGGAAATGCCTATTCTTCAACATTGTTCCTGCAGCCAACGATACTACAGCCGTGGTCGATCAGCACGCAAGGAAAGTCACTTTCTTGCTGGACGCTGCCTAGTCTTTAGCGTTTGAGGGCGCCCTGTCACTTGGTCAATCTTTTTTTGTAATGGGCGACACAGTTTCCCGGTAGAATACTTCATGTGTGCTGCTTCGATGCATTCTATCACGCGACAGTATTTCCTTTGGTAAAGAAATAGGTAGGTCGCACGACGAGCAGTATGGCGACAATCACAGAACAAAATTCTGCGGAAAAGGACTTGGAAAAAAAGGAAGAGCTGGATGAGAACGATGAAAAGAACGTAGAAAATGGAGAGGTGGCGAGTGAGAAGAAGAAGAAGAAAAGGCGCAAGAAGAAGAAGACAGGTAAAAAGGCTATGAAATATGTTGTTTTTTGATTGTATTGTCTTAGTGATTTTACTTGGGCATGTTCTATGTTGGGGAAATACACAGTGAAACCATGGAGGTATGCCTAGTATACGTACTACAATGTACTACTAGTCCTGTACTACCAAGCCAAGTAATGTTTGGAATGTACAATACACATGATAGTTAATGTGGCTAATGTATGACCCTGTGACTGTGTTTATGTCTTGGTTGGTGTGTGTGTGTGTCATAATAGAACTGGAACTGTGACTCTATCACTTATTCACTGGTGCGGTGGAAGCCCCTAACGTTAGACCCAGTAACTAGCTAACTGGGGCGCTATGCTCCTTTTTTGAGATTTTGACATTATCGGTCGTACTAATGTCCAAATCTCAAAAAAGGAGTACATCGCCCCAGTTACTGGGTCTAGGTAGCCCCATAATTAGTGCCAATACGCTGGACTACCTCCACTTCTTGTCCCTACCGCCTACGAACGCTGTTGCCCAAATTCAGACATCAACTTTCGAATCGAAACTTACACTTTTTGCCAACATTTTTTCATTGATGATCTCTTTATCATAGCGCCAGATTCTCAAGTACATACATTAGATCCGAGGTAATGACTTATTTTGGTGGAATTTTATGAAAAATTAACTGGTCTGCGGAACCAGCCCATAGGACCAGCGCACCGCATACCAGCATACCAGTTAATTTTGCAACTCCACCGCCATATTTGTTGCAATACTGTTTGAATGGGATCTGAATTACGGTGAGAATTTATCACTTTTTAACAACTTTTAGTTTGCGGAGTGGATTTTCTGGACCCGTACAACGCTCGATGAGAGTTCAAAGAACACATAGAGCCTAATTTTGGCGAGATCTGATTTCAAAAAAGAACTGTAGCCATGTAAACGTGAAGGGCAGAAAGTTTCGAATAGGATTTTGTACATGTCACTCTATGAGGCTCGTGGAGACGAACCTCAGAGTTCTAGGAGTAGTCCTAGACATGCTAGAGTTCTTATTTGAAACCAGATTTCTTGAAAACTGGGCTCTAGCCTTTGACTATGTGAGACCTAAGAGGGCGCTCTCATGGTTGCTTAACTTGTAAAAATTATTCTCTCAGAATTGTTGCTTTTTTTTCTTTGCTTTTACCTGCATTATTTCACATCATTTTACCATTTCATGACTCAAATAGTTGGTAAGGAACCTGCCTGTTATGCCTAGAATTAAGAGAACAGATTCTGTGGTGCCTGGTTGTGCAAACAAAAATGGAGGCTCACATGAATTTGGCCAGGAAATCCAAGATGGTGATGGCCATCTTGATTCTTTGCCCCGGAGTGTATCGTCGCAGCCCTCAGGTGGGAATGTGTCAAACTGTTTGAAGTGTGTTGGTCTTGTTAAGGACTCAGATAAGGTAGTTATATGTGACAGATGTAACATTTAGCTACACCAGAGTTGTGGCAATATTTCAGCTCAAGAGTACAAGATGTTGGCTAAAGGTAGTGACAATCTGATGTGGTTTTATGACAACTGTAGACCCACCACTACTGCTGGCCACCTTGCCAAAGCAGGAGATCCAGTTTCACAAGGTATTGCTGACCTTCTTAATGTCATACATCTAAAATGCTTGATTACTTGATGGATGTTGTCTAGAGATTACAAAATATAGTTGAAAACAAAGAGCAAAATATTGAAGATTTGGTTGAAGAAAAAGTGTTCAAGCATCTGGAGTAATGTAGAGATAGAGACAGAATGAGCCAACAATTTAATTTTCCACAGCATCCCAGAAGCAAAATGAAGAGACCCCGATGAAAAGAAAAACCACGATCTTGAAAAAGCTTCTCAGGTGCTCCATTACTTGCAGGTTCAAGATGCTGACCATTAGGCTTCGGCAAAAAAAAATCCAGGACTCATCTAAACCAAGATTGTTGAGAGTCACGGTCAACCATATCCAGAGTAAGAAATCGACATTGAGAAAGGCCAAATCTCGGCGAATTTACTCTGGTGCCGACATTGGTGGAGTGTTTATTTCTCCTGACCTAACTCAACAACAAAGAGAAGAGAACAACAAACTAAGGCAAGAGTTGAAAGCCCTCAAGGATCAAGGGGAAATTGATATTACATGTAGATACACAATTGTGAAAGTCAGTGCTGCCTTTCGCACTGCAGAAGGGAAGTGTTAACTATAGTAGTAAATCTTCTTATGTGTGCGTATTGTACATGTACCTGGCAGGCCTGGCAGTGCAGAAGTAGACAGAGATTCCTTTGTTTCTCTTTTTTGTTGCGCAGTGATCAGGTTGATATTGCCAGTGCTGAGCAGACTGAAGCCCACCCCAGTGAGGCTGTTAACTGCTTTCTTTCCGATAGCGACCAGACAGGTGCAGAGCACGTTCAAATTACTTTTGCAGTTAGTGTCTAACTCCAAAGAATATGGACTGACCGGAACTTAGCAGCAAAATTAAAGAGGAAGATTGTCAGAGCACTGGTATGGAGCGTATTCCTGTATGGTCTTGAAGGGTGGACTCTGACCAAAGCTGATGAAAACCGGGTGATGGCTGCTGAAATGTGGATTTGGAGAAGAATGCTTGGCATCCAATGGAAAGAGAAAAGAACAAACAGAAGCATCCTGCAGGATCTAGGAATAGGGAGGCAGCTACGAGGAGAGGTAGTGAAGGGAAAACTTAACTACTTTGGCCACATTATCAGAGGCAGTGGAAGTCTGTTGACGCTCCAGCTGATTGTAATTTCTTTCCAGCCAGCCTCTCGACAAATGCTAAGGAACAGGGTATTCAGGCAGATGGTACGTGGTGTGCCACGGCTTACCGTTGGTACTTAATCTGGAACCAAGGCTGGATCCCCAGTTCACAAGTGACCGCTTGAAGTTGATTTCCTCAGACTAGAGACAGCTGCTATCGGACTTAGTTTACTGTGAAGAGACGGCAATCATCCATACACAATTCTGAATGAATGTGTGTGGCACAATGGAACGAGGGTTTGCCAACCTGAGGGTTGTTTAATACAAAAGCTTGCCCCGAACCATGAATTGTAGCTGTAGCAACACTGTCTTTAGTCTGGCAGTTTCTGGGGAATCCTAGGCCTCGAGTTAACCCACGGCACCCACAGCAATGGGAGAATTTTTGAGACATTAGCGGGCGCCCCAGTAACCGGTCCTTTTCTATAGACCTTTATCATGGTTAGGCCATCTTGATTTTCTCCCATTCAAACCAGTGTAACCAAACCGAGGCTGGAAGGGCAAATAGTCTGGTTCTCTTTTGAACAATGAATATTAGCATATATTTTACTGTTATTGGATACAGGGAACATGTCCAAGATGGTTACAGCATGATAAAGGTCTATTATGAGAGCACTGTGTCAAAAGTCTCCCATTGCAATGGTGCCCTGTGCTTTTGCCGTGGTGCCCTTTGCATAGTTCCAATACAAGTTTACATTTTCCTCATAGAAGTGCCCCTTACATTGGGAAAATTGCTGAGCCCCATCAAGAGCCAAGCTCAAGGCCTGGAATCCACTCTGATTGATCACTTGTCACCACTCAGCTCAAGAAAGTGAAATGTTTTTTTCTCAGTAATTTTATGCCATGATAATTATCACCCGGAAGCAGGCAAGGTTCACTTTTACTCAATCTGTATCCACCATCAGAAAGAAAATTAAGTCGCTCTGATGACTTCAGCCCCACCAGTGTGACACGGTTTTGGACAATCTTGCTGACCCTTCGCTACAAAATGTCAACGACTGAAGTTTAGCACGCTTGACACCCTTTTTTAAACAGAATATTCCTTGGGGTTTTGACAGACTATTTCTGTTCAGTGACTTCTTTACCTGTAATATGTGGAACGTCAAGTGAAATTATGGACAATCTTTTCGAAAATTTCTTCCTCGGTCAATCTCCCCTACCAATGTACTGTTTGAGACCGTGACCAGACAGTTTATGGGCGGCATCCATTTTATTTTGAAGAAAGTCAAGCCCCGAAATGACGTCATTAGTCAAGAAGTGTTTCTTAGTGGTTGTTTTGTGTGCCAACAGCCATTGAGAGGCAAAACTCTAAGGCTCAACTGCCAGGCATATCAATCAACGATGCAACTTTCCAGCTGATCAGCTTATTTCCTCTCTTCTTTGAAAATATATAACAGTTCCAAGTAAAACCGTGTGTGCCTGGCCATTTCCTCTTCTCTTTTGCTTTTCAAATTTACAAAGTTCCGAATAAATTGATTATGCAACTTTGCCCATTAGTGTTTGTTTTAAAAAAATAATAATAATAATGAAATGGTTTGTATATTATTCAGGAGAAGCTGCAGGAGAAGCTGCAGTGGAAGCAGAGGGGAACGACGGTCAAGTCATCAACGGAGGAGTGGATAAAATTACTGAAGACATCAAGAAGCAAAGTCTAGATAACGGTAAGAGGGCAGTCCTTTTGAAATCTCAACGGGAGAACTGGAGTAACTGTCACTCGCCCTTAACCACTCCCAACCCATCAAAATCCAACAGCATGTTTTGTCTGAATTTGGGACTGCACAAGTAAACTGATCGTTATGGGATCAGGCGTCCCACCATTATCAGAGCCCCAACAAGTTGGGATGTCGAGCTACCATATGCCATATGGTATTGGATTTTGTAGACTGAGTGGGAAGGAAAGACATGCAAACTTGTTGTAAAATATAAAAGAATGTTTCCGTTGATGCATCAACTATGTCCTTTGCAATCAACCACGGACCCTGTTTGTTTCAACCATGCATGTCAGGGTTATATGTAGTCTTGCTATATAAAGTCTGTGATGGTGGTCTGCCTGAAATAGCGCCCTCTTCTGGAGTAGCCTTTCTTATGGCATTTTGCGAGATCGATGGTGCATACAAAAACTAAACACAGTTGACTCAGCCTTGAACGGCAGGCTGTATAGCTGGCTCTTCTTTTCGTTGGTTGACGTTTATTGATTTTCTACTTTCATGATTGATCGCAGCGTAGTCCTTGGTACAGAGGGACACTCAAAATGAGTTGAACAAGTCGGTGTCAGTTTATTGTAAGTTTGTGTTCGTTTTTTGTTTTGTTTTTTCATAACACAACAATGGAAATTAATCCTGTGTCTTAAAAATATATGTTTTCACTTATTGGTGTTAAAAAATCGGCAAATCTGGTCACTAATTTGACAGAAATGTCTGAAACTTCACCGAAAATGCAGAAATGTTCCATATGACTGTCGGGAGGATCAACACTTACGATTACCGCAACCCTGTTGTACGTGTTCCACTATATGCAAACTGGCGCGACTTATTACAAGAAGCCCATAGGAGCTCCATTAAGCCAGTTTTTCTTTTGATGATTTAGGCAAGAACATTTTAAAAATTGGACTTTAACATACGGTACAAATCTTCTCAGAATTAAAAGTCTGTTTCATAAGAAAAGCTTTTAAACGATGAAATTGGAAATTTTTGATAAAATTACACACAAGGTGTGCCAGCTTTGGAGCCGGAACTAATGAACATTTAGGGTGTTCAGCAGCTGCGCACAGGTGTGACGCAATGACTGACCCAAAAGGACGAAAACTTTACATAGACAAGGGACTCGGTCTCAGACTCGGATCGGACAAAGGGAACTTGGACTCGGTAGGGAGAACTTTATTTTATTTTTTATTTTATTACACTTTGCACTGGCAAAACAACAAAAAGTCAGTAAATACCCCCAAAAAATAAAACTAAGACAAATATCAAAACAAGTTTTAAAAAAAAGCCAGTGAGTGGCAAGGAAGAACAGGTAACCAGCACCTCTACAAGGCCATCTTTCCACAAAGATTGTCAACTGAAAAGGACTCGGACAACAAGACTTCGGACATCAGGGACTCAACTGCAGCACTGGTATGTGCATACTCAGTTCAGTGAATAAAAATAATATTCCACAGTTGAAGTATTCGTTGCATTGTTCTTGGAATTGCAACAGTTCAATTCTCATTTCCAAGAACTGTTGCCATCATTAGTTTGTTTTTTGTTTTTTGTTTTTTTTACAGATGAAGAAAAAGAAGCAGATGGGGAAGGGGACGGCGAAAACAGCAAAAAAAAGAGGAAAAGGAAGAAGAAGAAGGGCGGAGCTGGAGGCGGCGATGGCGGAGGAGAGAAGAACAGCGAGGACGGTGCCTTGGGAAAATCTGGAGCTTCCAAGAAGCAGACTGACCCCCCTACAATCCCAATATCAGAATTGTTTCCAGAGGGAGTATATCCAGAGGGTCAGGTGATGGAACATCCAGCGGTGAATGGGTAAGAAATTATTCAGTCAGGAGTAACAGGGATGAGATTCTTCCGACTTTTGTCAGAAATCTGACCTTGCCGTTATGAGAATCCGACTTAAAGGGGGCTGTGTCATCATGATTATAGCAGTAAATAAAATAACCCAGTTACTACATTTGTACGTGCAAGTGTGTGCTGGCAGTCACTTCATAGCTTGACAAAGATGGCACCCTTGGTGATTTTACTGCAAGCGCGCACTTGTGCAGTATCTGGGTGAGAGTTCATCTTTCCATGGCCAGCCACAGGCCTGCTATAATCATGACGACACAGCCCCTTTGAAATTTCAGTTTCGATTTTCAGCCTCTGATGTTTTACATTTAGAAATCCGACTTCAGTCATTTTTTTTGTGTGTGTACCATCATAGCGTGTTAATAAATGGTCTGAGTAAGGGGCCTCGGAACCGAACAACCAGGGCCCAATTTCATGGCTCTGCTTACCGCGGAATTCTGCACTTACGCCCTGCCACCACCCATAGGAGTATGTGCTTCACAGGGCGCCGTAAGCACAGATTGTTTTGGTAAGCATTGCCATGAAATTGGGCCCAGTACATTGCGATCATGATGTACACAGTGCATCCACAGACACTCCTCCGAGCGACACACAGACATTGTCACATCATTTCCATAATTCGTACACCTGTATAGTCTTGGACAGCATGGTCAGTGCCGCACAGTCTTCTGAAACTTCAGCTTGTTAGCTGAAAACTAGATTGTTTTCTTTGTTGTTTGTGTGTGTGCGGGTTTTTTTTGTGTTTGATTTTGTTCTTCTTATTTGTTAGCCTTTTGCCGTGATGAAGACGCTAGGCCTATGTTTTGAACTCATACACGTAGAGTATCGTGTGCGGTCATGTAAACAACATTTTTGTGAACTCCAAATTTTGGCGCTCAGTGCTGGCACTCATTCAACTTGTGACCTTTTCGATTTCATACAACCTCATCCCTGGAGAATGCCCTTTAAAAAAGTCACTATTCAAGTTACGAGTCTTAGTTCCCTTTAATTCCTCTTTGACTAAATATGACCTACAGTACACAGTGCAATGTCTATGAAATTATGTGGAGTTTTTATTTGTAAAGGAAAGTAAAATATTAATTTAAGGTTATGAGGCATCAGCGTTGACTGTAAACTGCGTTGAGTGCCATTTTACTGCCATGCGGCCATCGGGCGGCCCAACTATAAACCAGCTTTTAAAGTTGATTCCTGTCCTGTGGCTTCCTAGGTTGTACCACAAACTTGGGTGTGATCCGTGGTTATATGAGTTTTCAGGTTGATTGGCTTCTGGCGCTGGCATCCCTGAACAAAGATATTGACAACTTAGGGAGACCGCCAACATTAGGGCTAGATTGCTCAGTTTGTAAAGCATCAGTACATTAATTCAGAGCTTGTGGGTTTAAATCCCAGTCTAGTAAATTTGTCATTGTTCATTCAAAAATTTGTTGTTTGTTAAATTATTATATTTTATTTGTTTTTTTTTTCTTGTATATCTATTTATTATTGTTTTTGTTTTTTTGGGTTTTTTTTTTTTGCATTTTTTGACTGTGGTTATAAGCATAAGAATTCAGAATGAGATTTAAGTCAAGCATAATTTTCTTGAGGATGACAGTATTCCAGATACTTACATCAGGATAATCAGAGTCATATTTAGCTTTTAGCTTAAACAGAGAACCATGTTTATATAATAATAACACTTTTTAATCCACAACTTGTACAAAGCGCTGGCACAGTGCCAAAAATGAGTGCTCGGCCTTTTTGCAGTTTCACAAAGAGACAATTGTACGACCTAGATGAGTTTGCCTTCCATGAACAGCCATTTGCATTGGAAACATGTAAACACAACATACCTCATTTGCACAGTTTTCACGAAGAGACGATTATATTTAACAGTAAATTACTAAATGATTAAACTTACTACATGTATGATAAAGATAACAACACATTTGCATGATTAAGAGCTCCACATTCGGGATTGGTAAAATGGCAAAGTTAAATTGGCCAACAGCGCAAACAGTCTGCGAAACACTGATTTCAAAAATGGTTTCAAACGCGTTTTTTCTCTGAACATGAAAGTTTGACTGCAGTGGCTAAATTGTCTCTTTGTGAAAACGGTGACAATATGCAATACATACATGTAACATACTGTGCCCAAATTTTCTGAAGTGTTACAACCCAGACACTCCTCAGGGTAAGTTTTATATAAATATGTTATTTTAATAATAGATGTTGATTTTTGCGTCGGGAATAAGATGCAAAAAAAAAAATGCAAAATTAACGTCTATAATAGGATTCAAACTGCCTCTAGCTACCGGGCAGTCTTGGTAGTTTAGATGGTAAGACATCTGCTCTGGAATGGCAGGGTCGTGAGTTCGAATCCTACCCGAGGAATATGCCTGTGAGTTTTTCACATGACTTGGGAAAGCACTGAGTATACAGTGCTTAACACACATCGTTGTATGGGCAAAAACACAAATAATATATTATTATTATTATTTATCTTATTTTTGTATCACCTTTGCAGCCAGACCGCAGCTTGGCGTATGACGAGCGAGGAGAAGAAAGCCTTAAACAGCGCTCATAATGACGTTTACAATGATCTGAGGCAGGCTGCTGAGGCTCACAGGCAGGTTCGCAAGCATGTACAGAGCTTCATCAAACCTGGACTGACAATGATTGAAATCTGGTAGGTCAATGTCGTAAAATGATTCACAATAAGCCATTTGTGAGTTGGATTATGATTGATATCTGGAACTCCGCTTCGTATCCCCACTTCAGACCAGAGTCTTTGCAGGTGGATTGGGTTTTCAATCCCTGCCTGGTTGCATGGGTTCTACCCAGTCGAGAATTTTTTTATCCACATCTGAAACTGAGATTTCTTGAACATCTTCTCTTCACAGGGATCTTCCGGCCTACTGCTTGCAGTGCAAAGGTTTTTTTTTGTTTAATTAACCCTCGGAGCATCCACATTAATCAACAACTTCCCTGGATCCAGGAGGTTAAAAAATCGTCCACCCTGTCTTTAAGGTCAATAACCCGCCCTGCAAGCCCAAAACCATTATAAATCACTGTGGGGGGTGAATTGGAGTGCCAGTCAAGACTTAGACTTGTGTTATTTATGACCAGTATGCGGCGCAAGTTGTTTTCACAAAGTGCATACCACCCTGTCCCAAGGGAATACTTGACACAGGGTCAATCAATTACTACACTGAGACAGGTGGCTGCTGTCTTTCAACACTCCTTACTCCGCACTGGTTAGGGTCTGTCCAATGGGAGTCTACAGGCTTGTGGGGTATACCAGGGGTGAGGACTACATGGAATCTTGGCCTTATTGGCCCATTGAAAAAAAAATTATGACCATATTATTTGGTAACCATTGCATTATTTTTTAACCTCCCGGCTGCTCCGAAAGTTTTAAGGGTTCCTTGGTTTCATTACCAGAAAGATACAATAATAATAATAATACAATAACTTAATTGGCCACAAGTGTACACTCCAATTGGAATTCCCAGACTAAAGACAGTGTTGCTTCTTGTACGTCACAAGGTTCAGGGCAAGATTTTGTATAGAAACCTCCAGATGGGCAAAGCCTGATACTATTGTGCCTGGCGCATTCATTCAGAATTGTGTACGGGCGTTTGCCGCCTCTCGCAAAACCACCCAAAAGCTTGCCCTGAAACTTGTGAAATTGCAACTGTCTCCATTCTGAGGAATGTAAATTTAAGCTGTCACTTGTGACTTAGCAAATATTACTCGTAATTGACTTAGAAAAAGTTAACATGTTGATTTGTTTATATTTAATTAACCATTCTTGCACTGTTTTTTTTTTTTTTTCCATTTGATACGGAAATGAGTGTGAGATTGAATTGAAACTGGCATCGTTTGAGTTGGTTTTTTCGCAAACAGTTATCACTTGAAAGTGATGTCACAAAACCAATCGTTTCAATGTCCCAACTTCTTTTTAGAACTACCTACAAATGTGAATCGAAACGGGATGTTGTTTATTCACAACATGAATGAGTAGTTCACATGCAGCAGGTTGACTTACATGATGCATGTCTATGCTGCCTTTCACATGAAGGATGTTTCCTATTTATGTAGGAACTCTTCTGTGTCAAAAATGCGATTTGAATGTCTTTGGCTTAAGTTTTTACAATTAGAGGGGCACAGTAATTTCTCCCTGGTAAAAGAGGTGCTCTTCTATAATGAAAATAGTGAGTCAGAATATCGTGCATGTAGCAATTTTAAAAGTTAAAGAATAAATTAAGTACAGTGTTCACGTTTGCAATAAGATGTTCCAGTGATGCCAGGATGCATTGCTGGTTAATAGTTCGAATGGCATCAGGGTTTAAAAGCAAGGGGCACCCATGTTAAGTGATCTTCGATCTCAGGCTGTGCTCAGTGGTCTTATATGGGTTGTTGTGGCTGGTCGCCCTTGGCCAACCTTTTCGCACGGCAAAATGTCAATACGGCGTCCACCCGTGTACATTGCTCGATTCCGTGCTGAAACTCACCCTGCTTGGGTCCTTGAAGATGTCTTCAGCGTTTGTCGAGAGCAGCAATGTGAACGTCCTTGTGTGATTTTGGCTTCAATGAGTACAACTCAATTCAAAACAATTCTTCCTTGTCATGCCAGCATGAAACTCAATTTCTCAGTTTGCACATTGATATAAAAAAAAAAACAAGAAAAAAATATGAAAAACTAGAAAATATAAAATTGCAATGAAATTTCAACAACAACAGACGGAAAAAAACAAATGAAAAAGGACGCAAACGGAATAAAAACAGCCACCAAAAGCAGCGTTTCAAAGGACATGAAATGCGGAAGGAACCAAGGTAAGGTGTGGAAAGAGGAGGTGGAAAGGGAAGGGAAGACAATACATGAAAACGTTGAAAGCCAAGAAGGACATGAATTGGGAAGGGGGCTGGAAGGTCAGTAGAAGATTTCACCATTAACTCACAAATGATAACATTGATGTCACCACAGTGAAAGGTTAGAGACGGCATCCCGAAAGTTGATCAACGAGAACGGCTTGAAGGCAGGGCTAGCGTTCCCGACTGGCTGTTCAATCAACCACTGCGCTGCACACTACACGCCCAATGCCGGGGACTCGACAGTATTACAGTATGACGACGTATGCAAGATAGACTTTGGAACACACATCAATGGTAAATATAGACCGTTCCGGCTTCGGCAACAAGCCCCGCCCACACACCTTAGTTTGTGTGCGTTTACACTGCACGTGTGACCGAGTTTGACCGAGGTCACATGACCAAAAGGCGTGATCCAATTGGTCAATGCGCATTGATTTGATTGACAGGCCGGAACGGTCTATTGTCAAGTGTTCTTCCTGTTGCCTAGTTTCTTTTGTATCTGATTAAAGGGCCCATGAAATGTAACTTTTTGAATACAATTCTTTGAAATGCACCTTTGTGTCCCATTTAGCCTTTTCTTTTTTCAATTATCATTTTGTCATTTTTAAGGGTGTTTTGGTGCCTTTTTGGTTTTTATGCTGATGCGAATTTCCATATTTATGAGCAAAAGGGTGATGATCAGGCAGAAACCTCAACGTTGCAATTAGTTTATGCACAAAAAATTGACAGAGTTTAGGATTATGTGCTTTTGTAAACTTTCTTTTCTTTAGTGATTCGTTGTTGTGTCAGTTCGTGGCAGTAAGCCAACGACCAAATTTTTCTCACAAATGCTTTCGATAAGCAAATTTTGCAGAACACCATTTCACAAAATTTCAACAGCAAACCACAGTGTCTCCCTGAAATGACATCACGGTAATAGCGCCCTCACTTGTCCGGAAAAGCATGGACATTTTTCAGTGTTTAAAGAAGTGCAATTTTCAATATCAATTAGTTTTCATACACTTATCGAGAGTAGCACAAAGTATGTTCCTAAGAAGTTTTCACTTCGGGGCCCTTAAATTTTAAGGTGCTAAAGCATTCAGATCTATCAAATCCAGTAGTTTTTATAAGTAGCAAGTAATTTGTTGTGTTTTTACACACTATCTTTAAACTGTAGCCCATCATATAGCATTATGAACATAGTTGACCACGTTTTTTAACCCTAATAAGCCTTTTTGCCCACTGTTAGTGTTATTCTTCGTTCACCAGGAAGAATTATTGACTGTGCATTCACTGTGGCATTCAACCCCAAGTATGATCAACTCCTGGCAGCTGTGAAAGATGCAACTAACACCGGTATTAAGGTAGGATCTTCTTTCTGGTTTCATTACCACAAATATGTAATAATAACCTTACACCAACTTACATTCACAGACTGTCGCTGCATGGGAGTGTGGAGCGTCAAAATGTCATTGCCGAGTGGTCAAGTGCTCCAAACTCAAGATCTGGTGTTGACAGGGAGTGTGGGTTCAGGCCCTGCCATGGCACTTGTATCCTTGAGCTACATGTAGACACTCAACCATTTTGCTTTAATAGCCCCCAAAACAGGGTTACCAGCCAATATGCCATGTTGATTATTGCCTTTAACTGGTTACTCGCTTATTTTTGCTTAGCAGATAAACTCATTAACACTAAATCGGGAATGTCTTGGGCTGGAGGCCATCCCATATCCTCCAAAATACTCCACTCTATGATCACTAAACACCAAAGTGTTACGACTTGGGTAGGATCAGGGTCCCCGTTCCATTGAGGAACATATGTTCATTGGACTTGCAGTCCTAAATCTTAAAACATCAAGGCAACTTTCTGAATAGCATTTTATTTAAATTGTACCCATGTTTATTGATGATGTTTTATGTCAAACTCCATCATCAGGAGGCTGGAATTGATGTACGATTATGCGACATCGGTGAGAGAATACAAGAAGTCATGGAGTCTTATGAGGTGGAGCTCAACGGGAAGACATACCAAGTCAAGCCGATCCGTAACCTGAATGGCCACTCTATCGGTCAATATCGGATACATGCTGGAAAGACTGTCCCCATCGTCAAGGGTGGAGAGGCTACTAAGATGGAGGTATGTTACCGGACAAGGAAGAAGACAAAAAAGTTTGTCCGAGGACAGCCAATGAAAGAAGAATTTGAAAACCAGTTCCCTTTCCACTCACCCGAGTCTGTGCTTAGGGTTTTCAATATACCTCCTACGTGTAGGACTACCTTCTACTTTTCTCGGTATTTTCCCTGATTTCAGGATTTTCTCAAACTTCTTAGAGCCTTCAACTGTTCTTGAAAGAAGTAAAATCAGTCACGTAAGCAGTGTTTTAGCTAGCGAGCCGTGCAGCCGTGTTTTGCATGGCCAGTTTTGCACGGCCAGTTTTGCACGGCCAGTTTTGCAGGGCCAGTTGCTGAGTGTGAAATTAACACGGGTACCATGTGTTCAGCAAATTATTTTATATGGATTCGTAAAACCTGATATTGTGGAATGGACACATGGAACCATACCTGTCCCTCACAATCGCATGCATGTATAAAAACTTTGATGGTTAGGATAGTGTTGTTTGCAACGGACGGAAAATAGAGGGAAATGAAATCGAAGAGACAAAAAAATAACAGATTTCTTCTTGAAGGTAAGGATTGACACAAGTTTCTCCCATTCGTTATTAAAAATTCAGTAAAATTTCAGCCAGTTTTTGCCTTTCGTTGTTAAAAGCCCGCCAAAAATTCAGTAATTTCTTCAGCCATTATGACACAAGATGATAGATCATCGGTCTTGTCCATTGTCGGGGTTCAACTTTGGCAGTAGTTTGCTGGTCAAATAAACACGGCGGCGGGACCTTGCCAAATGGTCTAGTCGGCCAGTCAAAAATATCCGCAGCGGCATAACATAAACTCATACGATTTATTTTTGTTTTTTCCTGAGGAGGCTACCCTTTTCAATTAAAACTGCAAGCATATTTAAATAAGCAATAATTATCCAACTATTTCACCGCGTGGCTATTCAGCACCACCACCTGATGAACGTTAAAGTTTCTCATCATGAGCTCCATGGTCGATTCGAGTCGAGCAGGCGGCAGTACACGCTTACTGAATTTATTGCAACCGCTGGCTGTAGGGCGAAATTGGCCAATGGCAAAATTCGTTACACATGGTGTAGGAATTCAACAGCCAATAGAAACATTCGTTTCGCGCTATGTAAATTAGACAGTCAAGTCCGTTCACCTCCATCGATAGATTGCCAGGTACTGTGTGGTATGGCTATGCAGACTTATGTAGGCAAAGGGAACTGGTTGCAATGTGCGGATTTTGACTCACACGTGCGGGTTTTACAACTAAATTGATGCCTCCAGCTTGCAAAGTAAGAACAAAACTGTATTAAATCATTATTTTTCTGCATGGAAGTTGGAGAATTGTGAGAACTTTGGTCTCCTTTTAAATCAAGTGGAGCTACATCGCTACCTAGTCCACCAATAATCATAAGAGCTAAAAATAAAATTACTGTTGCGACGGTCGTACGAACCCTCCAACTCCGATATCGAAGGTTCAATAACTAGTTCGTGTCATTCAGTTTAATTTTTATCAAGTCAGTTTTAAAGTTACTTGTTTAGTTCTTCATACGTGATTAACTTCACGCATGACCATAAACTTACCTCTGACCTGTGTCCCATTTAAAAGTTATTATTATTCATTTATCAATAATAAAAAAATGTCATGCCACCTAAAAAGTCAAGACTGGTGCTCAGCTAAACTGTAGTAATATGATGTTTTTTGAGATTCTTTTTATTGTGCATATCATTGGAAAGTTTTGTTAATTGGTAACAGTTTCTAATGGTTATTGCAAATAAACTAAAGCCGCTTGCCTGCACCTGCATGTCTCATAAAAAAAACTTCGCAGTATTTAAAGGAGAAACACATTAGTTTCTTAAAATAAACTCCACAAAACAATTATTCATAAAACACAAGATTGGAACCCAGATTCAGTGCCCAGAATACACCAGAGAGTATCTACAATAAATAAAGAGACCTCCTTGGGCCCTTTATCCTATTTCATTCAAATTAATCAATTACAACAACAAAATTATTTTTTTTAAGGTAATTTGAAAGAGTTGGCACGCTGTGCTTGTGCAGGGTTTGCGTTCTAGGTAGAATTTTGATAAAAAAAAGTTGCACACCTTATTTTTCAATTTGCACTCCCACTTTTCAAATCCTAGCTAAAACACTGCACCAAAGAGAGAAAGAAATAGTCCACACCCCGTGTCCAAACCTGTAGTTTTGTCATTCTAGTGATGCAAAGAGTCTGTAAACCTCCTAAATTGTAACATCTGGGAGGTTCCTGGTCTAGAACTAGAGGGAACCCAGACCCCAGTTTTTAAGAATTTTCACATTCATCAAATCTCATCCCTGCAATATTTCTTCTTTTTGTCTTGAACTGTGGGTTGTTGTTGTTTTGAGGTTTTTTTTCAGCAAGGAGGGGGGAATGTTGTTTAAGATGGGATTGTGTATGGGTACAATCTGTCAAAAGATCACTTGTCAATGACTATTAAAATATTACAGTGGTCCACTTTGAAAAAAAAATGTGTGTCTTTCAACTTCGCTGCAAAGCCTTAACGCAAAATCATTTGGAATAGCACTCCGCACTAATGATGTCACTTTTGCGTAAATATACCCGGATGTCAGACAAACATTCCACCTCTCACGCATCGGCGCGTCAGACCACAGTAGAACAGTATACAGCGCGTATTGTATGTTCAATCAATGTATGCGTCCGTCATTGAAATTTTACACGTCTGAGATCCGGGTACTTGCATGACCTATTTTTGCGGAGTGCTATTATTATTGTTTTTATCATACATTTCTGACAATGAAATCAAGTGCCTAGCACTGTGAGCACTAATAGGTCTGAAGATACCTGTGAAGATAAGACGATGAAGAAGTGTCAGTTTTAGATGTGGGAGGAAATCCCCAATCGGGGAAAAAAACACACAATCAGGTTGAGACTGAAATCTCAACCCATAATGTGATGCTCTGGTCCAGGATTCAAACTAGGGTCACAGAGGTGAAAGACAGTGAAGCCAACCTGAATGACAAGCTTGTGCTTTTTATTTGTTTGCATCCAATTTTAATCAGTATTAATTGCCTTGTTGTTGTTTGTGACAGTTTTCTTCATTTGACTGTGACAGATTCATTAATTTGATTGTAACTGTTTCAGGAGAATGAGTTCTATGCTATTGAGACGTTTGGCAGTACGGGAAAAGGAGTGGTTCATGACGATATGGAATGCTCACATTACATGAAGAATTTTGAAGTCGGACATGTCCCACTAAGGTGAGCCAATATCGTGAGGTCTACTCGCCTAATGCAGGAATAGCTGGTCTCAGTCTACGGTCCAGTGTGTTTTCTGAGCCCTATTGAGACACCAGATTGTTTAGAGAAATTACCTGAAGTAGTTTTTTCTGCCATGAAACTCCTTGGATCCGTCCTAATATTTTACATAGCTGTTATTTGACTCCCAATCTTGCAGATTTTGAAATGACTGGTTTACCAGTCACCAGTGCTGCAGTCGGGTCCCTGTTGTCCGACTCTGAGTATCTTAAGAGTTCGAGTCCAAGTCCGATTTCTGTTGTCCTAGCCCTCTTGTCTGAGTCCCTCATGGCCATTTAAAGTTATGATAGATGTTAATTTTGCATCGGGATCAGAATATTATTTGTGTTTTTGCCCATACACCGATGTCTGTTAAGCACTGTATACTCAGTACTTTTCTGGAGTCCTGTGAGAAAAAAAAAACCTCACAGGCATATTCCTCTGGTGGGATTCGAACCCGTATTCCTACTTCACTCAATGGCGTGTTAACACGTCGCCCGTTCGCTGGCTGAAACACTTTTCTCAGCGCCAACTGGTTAAAGGACACTGGATTGATCTCCATTATCTGATGAATCAATTTATAACACTTAAAACATCTTGCGAAAAGAAGAAAAAATACAACCGCAAACTTACAAAAAAACTAATCGCCTTTTCTTGAAATCCTTGTGTATCCACGAGTCATTTTGAGTGTCGCTCTTTCAAGAACTAAACTATGACCAATCGTAGATGTTGAAAATCTCCATGGACTAATCAATGCAAAACCAACGTCAATGGAGAAAATGAGCTAGCTATACCTAGCCTGCCGTTTCAAGTGTGAGATTGCCCTGCTTTTGGCAGGTTTTCTTGCAGTCCATTCTGTAGTTTATCTGAGTCCATCTGTTGTGCCTTCATTTAAGGTTTTTGGCCTCAATCCTCAATTTGCAATCAACTTTTTAGGTTATTACGATGTTCTTATCTTGGTTGTTTGAAATGTGGTCTTTTTTTGTTCCATCTGGCTCTCAGGATGGCTAGAGCAAAGAACTTACTGCATAAAATCAACAGCAACTTTGGCACGTTGGCATTCTGCAGACGATGGTTGGACAGGATTGGAGAGACTAAATACCTGATGGCATTGAGGAATCTATGCGAAGCGGGTAAGGCTAAGCTGTTGTCTTCATGTACCCCCTGATTAATATTAACGTAGAGGCTCAGGAAAAAGGCCAGCCCTCCATTATTGAAAAGGACAAGCATTCACCAAAAATACTACAAGATGCACAATATGTGTATAAATTCTCAAATATAGAAGATAAATCTCCTGCAACCAGTTTAACATTCACAAGAAAGAAGCACTATTTATTTGTTTATATATATTTTTTATTCTGGTTGTGAAGCCAAAGATTCTAGGAAAGTGAACTTAATCACTATACTAGCCCAGAACCCCATGGAGAGAAGACAAGGAAGGAAGTTTCAGTTTTAGATGTGGGAGGAAAAACGTGCCCAATAATTTTCTGTTAAGCAAAAATGAGCAGGATACCAGTCACAGATAGTACATGTGAAATGGTATTTTGGCTGGCAACCTTATTCTTGTATACATATTTCTGTTGTGCTTCGCTACTTTTTGTGCTTAAGCAGCTCTATTAATTTTTAGCCCAGCTAGTCATAAGTCTAGTTCAATACTTCATTCCTTAATTCATCTCAGCTCCCTGAGGAGCATGCAGCCTGGGCTACAAGAAACATAATGTTTTTTAATGACATTGTTGTCCTTTATTGAACATGTTGTGCCCCAACTTTCTAATGATTGGCCCAACTATAGATTGGGCCCGTCTGGATTCTATTCTGGACAGGCCCAACTTCCGCGTACTCAAGTTGGGATATGCCCAACTACAGTCAGCAGAGGAGCTTAAATCGAGGCAGAGCAAACATTCCTAGTAACAATGAATTTGAATTATCTTGACGCACTCATCCAAGAAAACGTTCACTTACATTGGGTCAATTCCTGAGTTTCTTACTCCTCTTTTAAAACAAAGTATAAGGACTGAGCTCGTCTCCTTGAAATGTTTTTCCACTCAGTTCTAGTCGAGACTGTAGTTCAATAAACACCCCTTGTTTGTGTTTCTTTTGTTACTACAGGTTTAGTAGATGCCTATCCACCGTTGTGTGACATCAAAGGCTGCTACACGGCTCAGTTTGAGCACACGATTATGCTACGCCCGACCTGTAAAGAAGTGGTGAGCCGAGGTCCCGATTACTAGGCAGTCCGATGTGACCTGCTCCTTGAAAAAAAGTCAAAACATCCAAGACTTTTTAGCACCCCGATGTTCCTTTGTACCTGAGTGCAGTAAAAGAACAGCTTTCCAACGGTATCCAACACTTGGGAGTGCATTTATCAGTAGTATCCGTTTGAAGATTGAACAAGTTTGCATTCAATCGGCTAGTTCCTGCTCTAGTTTTTTGAAAATGACCTACCCGGGCCCAAACCTCATGTAAGGGCCAAGCAAGCTAATGGAGCGGTAAGCACAGAAGGGATTTTGCTTAGCAGAAACCGGTTACCAGCCGAATGACTGTGTATCATGCACAGTTTATGACTGGTGCCTCACTTTTTTTTTTTCACTAAGTAAAGTCTTTAGCAATAAATTCTGTTCAGATGAGCTCAGTTTTCATGTTTTTGGTAAAAAGATGCAGGGATGATGGGTACCGAGTGATCAAGAAGAAAAATTGAAATATTGTCAGAAGTGAAAAAAAAACAAAAAAAAAAAACAGCATGTTCTCATCCAAAGTTAAAGAAATTGAAAGTAGTTGGTTTCCATTAAGCTTCATAATTTGTTAGTTAACGCAGCAGTTTGATTTATTTGATATGATGGTTTGCTTAAATGGTTGGGACTACCTCCTTCCAGACCTCCTAATCACTCGTTAAAGTCCAGGTGAAGCTTTGCATTTAAACTAGACTAGACCCTCACAGGGGAAACTGCAGGTTACTATACTAAAGACGCTAGTGTGTTCTATACTGGTTGACTTTCATAGGGCTGCTTAGTGAAGATTCAACGCTCACAGCCTCTGAAAAAAAAGCACTTCAGTCGGCCTACGCCTAAAGGTTGGGGAAGTTTTGTTTTACTTATGCATGTTTGGACATGTAGGGTTGTTGGTTTGCAGCACACCATGTTGGTAATCTCACTACTCCTGGATTAGTTTATGGGGTGGATTTCACAAAGCGCTAGGACTAGGCTTATTTCGAGTTAGGACGAGTAACTAGTCCTAACTTATAGGGCTAGTCCTAAGATAGGACTAGTTTTGTGAAATCCACCCCAGGTTCTTTAGAAGAACTGTTAAAGGATATGGATTTTATGAGGAAGAACCAAGTGGATTCAAAAGGCTCACATATTTTGTGTGTACATGTCATAACTAAGAACTCCCAGCCTACCGAGCCAGCACAGGAATTCTTTGCAAACATTAAGATGTACATGTTGACTACGTCGTGATTCCGTCTCGTGGGTGGGACGTTTGTTTGTGGCCTGTGCGCCATTGAGGAATTTTTAGAGAGCAGTTGCCAACATTGTTGTGTACTTTTGGGTGTCTGTTGCAATGGGCTGCATCAGTCAAACTACGGACATCAAACTCAATGAGCATTCATTTTCTCGTCGCATTGAATCTATTATAGACTGATGATGAGTAAAGCACTGATATGTAAGAAGCTGTCCAACAACTCTACATATAGATCTAAGCTTTAACTTTGGTTTGTTCACAAACATGGACAGCGCACAGGGGATTCCAAACGCAATAAAAAGTCATCACTATCGTCAATACATGTACATGCATAGCTCGATGATGTTAACCCTGACGGCAGTGAATGGTGGTCAGTGCGCAGGATACTTCATTAAGCAGCCGCTATGAAATCAGCCCCAGATTTGTCTACCAGAAATAACTTGTATTTGCTTCACTCTAATAATTAGAACCAGTTATTATCAAATACATATATTTTGATAAAAAGGTTTTTAAAAGACTGCAAAGGATTGCCCTTTATCGGTATTTCTCTCGAAATTATCAATATGTAATGACTTCCAGATAGAGTGGCATGTTATAGTTAGAATCCAAAAAAAATGTTTGTTCAAATGTAAAATCCCAAAGAAAGATTATATGTGAGCGATATTTTTCATTAATAACGAAAGACAGAACTGACAAATTCAGAGCGTGAGATACTGCAAGGGAGCAGAGATTTTTTGTAGTGAAGTTTTGTATGATCCAAACGAAAAAATTTTGAAATGAGTGGCGTTATTGTTGTTGTTATTGTTTTGGAGTGGGTTTTTTTTTTGGGGGGGGGGGGGGGGCCAACAGAAGGCCGGAGAAAGTCAAATTTTTTTGAAGAGTGGCAGGCGAAGTACACATTTGTAATTCATTCTGAAATCTTGGCTGTTAATTTAAGTCTATAGTCATTGTTCTGCATGTAGAACATTTTTTTTTTTGCAAATTGTTTTCGTCAAAAGTATTCTGAGATTAATAGGAATCAAGTTTTTTCAACCTTGCTTAGGTTAGCAATTCGTCAGGAATGCTCTCCCATCTTCGGTTCTTTTCTCTCTTAAAAGAAAACAATAATTAAAAGTAAACAAATACATTAATTAATTGTATTGTAATTGTTTGTTTCTCATTACAATCAAGACAAATTAAGAACGTCATTATAAATTGTTTTGTTTATTTACCCGCAGAAATAACAGTTGTTTTGTGTAACAAATAGGTCCAGCCGTTCGGAAATAAAAAAACAACCCTGTTATGGAGTATGTAAATGACCTTAATGAATGCCTCCAAAGTCTCCTTTTGTTTGTCAGAATTCCTCAGTAAGATACAGAGTAGCCGTAATTGTTTTTATAATTAATTTTCCGAGTGTACTTTGTTAATTTTTTTAACCGGTAACTTTCTAAAATGTTCGAGATACGGGCCCAAGTTCGTTTCACTCACGTCTTTCCTTGAAATGTTTTGTTGAATGGGTAAATATACTATATATACGTGTCAGTTTTCCACATTAAGCCACCTTCCAGGCCAACACAACTGTATGTACTGTTGTTACTGAAGGCGGCAAATATGCTCAAGTATCCACACTATACTATAGCATATTTACCAATGTCAGTTACATAGGTAAATAACAGTTGTCTGGATGCTTTAGGCAATTAAGGACATTTTGTTTTCAAATAATATCTGTAATTAAAATACTGGGTACCAGTAGTGCCTTCTGCATCATTTTACAGCATAACATCGAAGTTCAGTATTTGGTCCTAATTTGATAAAAAACGCTGGACTTTACCCTCATTATTTTTGTTCAATTTTTTTGCAAATTTTTCTTGTTCAATTTTATGCGTGAAAAATTTGCCCAAAAAAGTAAGTCTCAATTTGAAAGTTGATGTCTGGTTTTAAAGGACAGGGTTCGTTGGGCCAAGAAGCGGAGGGAGTCCAGCGTATTGGCACAATGTATGGGGCTATGGTAGTGCCTATTCCATCGTTTCACAGCATACAGTCACATTTCAATAATGGCCAAAATTTATTATAATGGTGGATTTTACCCCTGTGAACTTTGGCCCCCCTTTTTAGTTCGATTTTATGCTTTATAATGAAGCAGGCATCTTCGCTGATGCCATTTCGTTTAACTTGACCTATTGCATCTCTCAATTTGTTTCCGAAATAGTAAGGATTTTTCAGCAAAATTATTTTCAAATGTCTTTGCGGGCGACTTCATGAAGCTGAAGCTGTCCAGCAAAGCCAGAGATCAGAGCCTGATCCCTCCACCTACCAATCCTCAAGATCAGAGGATCCCTCATAGGCACTTCCCAAGCGACGTGTCAACGCTACTAGCCCACCACCCTCACCCAGCCCTCTTAGATAAGAGACAGATGGACCCATCAGTGGAACGCATCAACATCACCACTTCCACAGTTCATCAACAGTCCTTCAAATAAACCAACTGGTTGTGTTCTTCCCCCGCAATTCATGGGTTAATCTCAACAGACTATGGTCAGATGTCAGCCGTACCAAGCATTTCCTACACAATATAGGAGCTAAGCCATCCGACTCCTGTGAATGCGGTGAAGCACAAACCATCAAGCAAATTGTCTCCAACTGCAACATCTACCAGGCTCCACACGGTTTTGAAGACACCATGCAGCTAGACGATGACACGGTAGACTGGCTTTCCTCCAGTCTGCCCGTATAAATCACCCTTCTTGATATCGTGAGCCTGGTGGCTACCTCACGCACAAAACAAAAACAACCCAAATTCAGATGAACACCAATCCTATATTCTACCTTTAGATAAAAGAGTGAATTTTCTTACTAAACTCTCTCACACACTCACTCACTCTCTCTCTCTCTCTCTCTCTCTCTCTCTCTCTCTCTCTCTCTCTCTCTCTCTCTCTCTCTCTCTCTCTCCCTCCATAGGCGTACGAGCCAGGGGGCAGTTGCCCCCAAAGATCGAGCAAAATAGTGGGGGGAAATAAAAAGACTGTTAGAAGTTGGTACTTGTGTATTTATCTGTGTACATTTTCGGGCAAATCAACCCTCATCTGCCCCCTCAACCAAAGAGTCCCCGTACGCCTTTGTCTCTCTCGCTCTCTCTCAGATACCCAGTTTGGTGCTACAGACATTACATCAACAACAAAACTTGTCTAGAGAAATTTGCAGTTTACTGCTAGGAGGCTTATAACCCTGATTAAATACAAGAACAAAACGGCGTACAAATCTCAACGTTCTTTTAATGAAACTATAACATACATGTACATGTAGTAACTGACATAATTTTGAATTGAAATCGACTGAAAGACACCGTCAAAGTCAGCGATATATGCATTACAGTGATGACTGTCCTTGTTCTCTACCTACCAAAAAACGAAACTAATCCAAAAGCTGAAAATGACTTTTTGTTTTACAACTAAGATTGCGGACATGCCCCACCAAGGAGAGAATGATAAATACATGTACACCCCAAAAAAATACTCCAATTTAAAAGAGTATCCTGTTAAACCATAAAAAAAGACTGGCTCCAACAGTTTTAGACTGTTTTTAAAACTTCACTCACACAGAAGGTCTGGAGTTGAAAGTAGCAATGCACACCATCAGGCGTATTGACTCATTAAACTGGACAGATGAGTGTGTCTCGGAGCAGAAAGGACTTAATACCTTTGCTAAAAATGGGGTACAAGTCATTTCTGCTCCGCGCCGACTTGGTCTCGGGTCTTTTAAGTCCTTGCTGCTCCGAGCAAATAATACACAAATGTATATTAATAAATACTATTAATGTACATTAAAGCCCCAGCTCAACATTGGTAAGAAAAGAGCACATAAATGTTCACAGATTTACATACACCATACATGATACAAAGATAATGATGGAAGAAAAACTTTCCTTGAAATATTGCTGAATGCATTTTTACCGTTTTTCTCACAAATGAAATAATAAAAATGACCAGAAATTTTCACAGGTTGGTTTTATTACATATATCTTGTGTTGTGCAATGACCGGAAGCATTTACGGACACAATACCAATGTTCAGCTGTAAGATACCAACAATCCATGGTCCTTTGGTTTTCTAGGTCTTTCAGTCTTTCAGTCGACAAAACAACAACCAATGATAAGCACAAGTCCATCCTCAGGTAATGTCACTACGAGGCTTTCACAGACTTCACGACATCCACGTGGAGTTCCAAAATTTCTCATCAAGCATGTCAAGTGTTGATGATAGTAACCCCTCCCCAACCCCCTCCCCAACCCCGAAGAAAACCTTGACAACATTTACAAAAGTCTTTGACGCTATCGTTTTTCCCCGATGCTTGTATCCATGGAGCTGTCTAATGTAGTATCCATTTGAATTTCTGGCCCTTTGTCATCCTCTGTGTAAAATGGTAAAAAGAAAAAAAAAACAATTTTTAAAGGACATTATTTCAGAGTGGCTCACGGTCAAATTCAGTTTTTGTGATGCGCTCATTTCCCATCAGATAGATAGAGTCCTGCTGAAAGTTGGCAAAAAAATGACAGTCTCTTACTTCACATCAAAATGGTTTACAGTACCATTGTATTTGATAAGCCGCGTTCATACTTCACGCGAATGCGAAGATGAAGCGAATTTGCCTTCACAAATTCACGACAAACAATTTGCTCAAGTTAAAATGTGTTGAACTTTTTGCGAAATTTGCTACAAATGTAGGAGAGTAACGTCGAATTCGCTTCGCCCTCGCATTCGCGTGAAGTATGGACCCGGGCTTTAACCCTTTGAATGTGAAATTTGTTAACATCCAAAACCATCTAATGACATCACAATTCAAATGTACGGGTCTGTACATTAAGTTCAGGGAATTTCAATCAAAACGGCGTTTAGTTTGACAATTTGAAAATAGCGAAAAATTCCTGTTTGGAATGTACAATGTACAAACCCGATTACTGTTGACATCCAAATATGTCAAATTTCACTTGGAAAGAGTCCTAAAACAAAACCAAAAAACTTTGTGTCAAAGTGAGGTCAGAATGTTGTACATTTGCTCCCACTTTTATAAGGACTCTAGCTATTGGAAAATGAGTGCATCACAAAACTGAATTTGACCTGAGAGTTCCTCTTTAAACTAACTGATCAAGCCTCTGATCGATCACCCAATCAATCATTTACATGAAGGTAGGATTTTGGAGCTGTGCAGCAAAACAGTCTAGAAACTTGAAATTAAATCTTTATTGACTGTAAAATCAGGTGAGATGCAGGAGAGGGAATACATCGGTCAAGATCGGTCAAACGTAAATGCTTTCCCGACAATGTTTGTGTTACACATGTGCATCCACACATAGCCTGTGCTACATTGTAACATACAACCTGCTCACTAAATGTCCTTCAGAGAACCAACTGTAAAAGGTGTGTCGTTTGAAGCGCTGCGTGTTGTGGACAATAGGAAGTAACTGCAACTAGTAAACTTGGGGGTACGACCATGTATAAATCTCTTTTGGGAGGAGTGTTGGCTCTGAAACGAGCCATTGTATATTGTTCAGAGGTGAGATTCATTGCTGACAAAAAAGTCTGAAACTTGGATCCAAATTTGGGGAGAGATGTTGAAATGATGGTATTTCCACCTTTTAGGAACCCCTGGAGTTAAAGATTTGAGCAGGACTCAGGAAAATAGACAGACATCAGTCCAGGGTAAAACCCTAAAATAACACAGTGAGAGACTTGTCAACTCACCTTCTAGGATTCTCTGTAATTCCTGGATAGAGCTGATGAGAACGTGGAACTGTTTCCTCCTGTCCTCCAGCTGGAAATTTAAACAACATTTATCAGACCAAAATTTACAAGAATATTTTAAGAAACTTTACAACGCTGGTGTCAGCCAAGCAACGCATGGATGGCCCTGAACTTCGTTACCACAGCCAGGGTGTGTTCTACCAACCCAGGCCACAAACAAGTTTCTGACGTAAAATTCATTGGCATAAACAATTTCCGTGAGCTATGCGAAAACGGGTCGGTAACCAGAAACAGTTTGTGACGTAAGTACACCTCTTGAAAATGAAAGTTCTCAAAATATACAGCCTTTATGTTATTTTCAAGTGATGGAACTTAGTCCTTATAATTTTATCAACATTATTTGATTAGTATGCTTCAAGATTCTTCATTTTTAAAAGAATCCCATCAAAATTTGTCCTTAGTTTTTAGAACCCACCATCTTGAAACCAAGCCTAACTGAGCCAACAACTCGGTTATGGTTTGGTCACAACAGCTGCATCACCACGGTTTGACCGAACTCGCAAAAACGCTTACCCAATAACTGAAGCTCAAATGTATTTCTGGTCCTGGACACCAAAACGTTGGTGTCAGCAAAGCAAGGCAATGCACGACCCTGAGCTTAGTTACCACACCCAGGTAGCTGTATATTTATCATTTTTTGGGGGGAGGGGGTTCTTGGCTTCCCCGGGGATTTACATTCATAAAATTATCTCACGTACAGCACAGCAAGCTTTAACAGCATGACAAATATTAATGAACTATTTATTTATTTATATTTTTCAATTGTGCAACACCTCTGCTGCTAGACAGAGCTGAAGCAATAGCCCATGGGAGGAATGTACAATGAAACAAAATTAACTACTCTAATAATAATAACACCGGAGTCTTATATAGCGTACGTATCTACCAGCAATTAGGTACTCAAGGCGCTTATTATTGTCATTTTTTATTACAGGTTTTTTTAAGTTTTTGAATTATGAGACCCATTTATGTAGCACCTTATAGGGGGTTTACAAGGTGCTGCGGCGCATTCAGCAGCCACTGCCAGAAACACCGGGGCAAACCCCCTTCTCTTAGCGATGAGTGTAACTGGGTTCTTTTACATGCATAAACACAATGTACGGGACCTATGGCTTTACGTCCCATTCGAAGGACAAAGCAATAATGGTTAAGTGTCTTGCTTAAGGACACACGTGTCAAGACCGGGACCTAACCCACACTCTGCTGATCAGAAACACCAGAGCTTGAGTCCAGTGCCCTTATATACCAGTATTTATCCATTTTTTAACTGGTGAGCTTGGTTGAAACTGTGGCGTGTCGTGAACCAAAGAGTGTACAAAATGCATTTCTATCGGTGGGTTAAATCAACCTTGACGGTGTTCAACCGAGCTGTGTGTTTGACAAAACAAAACAAATTACACACTTGGTTTTAAAAAAAGGGGATAATAAAAACATCATTGCTTTTTTGGAAGAGTAAAAGTTGATTCTCTAGTTTTCAATACACAGCTCCAATGCATGATACAACCAACTCCTGACAGTTTCATCAAACTTTGTGATCACGCTTTTGTTTTTAAAACACAATGAAAAACCGATTCCATTTGTCAGGGATGTTGAGCATGTTCATATCGGGCTTATTTTGATTGCTGAAATTTAAATAAGCAAAAGTGACTTTGGAGGTCTTTAAATTGTGTTTTCTTCATGTACTTGTGCATCGTTTAATCAGCAAGCTTCCACACTGAAACTAATCATTTTTTTTTTTTTTTTCAAAGACTACAAATTCTGTTCTGAGTCTTTACTTTACAGACATTTTGTTCTTAATGCTGGGTAGCACAGTTGGTAGAGCTGCGACAAAATTCCAAGGGTCACAGGTTCAAATCCTACTCCAGTCAATTTTTCTTCGTTCACCCCAAAATCGAATTAAAATTTACCCAGTCAGTTTCCCCGTGTGGTTTATTGATTAATATTTGAAATTAAAAAGTCACATCCCCTGAGGGAGATCCCTATAAAACAGCTATAGAAATATATATTATAGCTCTGTGGTTGTATCGTCTACTTGGGGTGTGATCCCTGGCCACACGGCAGTCTCAGGTTGACTGGCTTCTGACTGGCACCCACCGAACAAAGATATTGACAAAATAGGGAGACCGCCAACATTAGGGCTAGATAGCTCAGATGGTAGAGTGCCGGTACCTTAAGCCGGTAGTCGCAGGTTCAAATTTAAGTTTTTTCTTCTCGAAAATCCATGATAGAGGAAAAAAAATCAAGCAACCCTTACCTTCTGCTCCAGAGTCTGCTTACTGTCTTTCAGGGTGGATAGCTCTTTATCCAGATCCTCTAGTTTCCTGCATTAGTAAGAGCAAAATGTGGAGATTTTGTAAAAAGACATTTTGGAGTGTTGTGGGCCGAGCAGTCTAGTGCTCAGTCTCAGGCTCTGGTGTCGTCAGAGTGTGGGCTTGGTTCCCAGTCATGGTACTTGTGTCCTTAAGCCAGATACTTAACTATAGTTGCTTTATCCACGTTGTGACAAAATTCACAATTTTTGCAAACTTTCTATTGAAAGAAAATACATCCCATTATTGGTTGGTTTTGTTTCCAACAAATTTTGAACAATTTTTGAATATTTGTGTTACATTTTTGCAATTTATTATTATCTGTTTTTGCTTTGCATTGATGGCTCCCCATAGTTTCTCCACCTTGGTTGGCAACAAACTCGGGCTTTGACGTTGCAAAAGAAAGGTCTATACATCCAAACCAAACAGTGCACTACTAATATGTCTGCCATATCAGAAAAAGGCTAATGGGACCAAACATACGCCCTTTTGGAAATCTCAACTCTGGCTCTGGCACTGGCTTAGGCTTCCAACAGGCAGACAGATCCTAAGCCAGAGCCCCAGCCAAAGACGTAGTTTCAAAAAGGGCCATGGGCCGGAGAATAAAACAGCCAAGCCCATTTACTGAAACACAAGCATTCAGACACTGTGACCAAGGGTGGATTTCACAAAACCAGTCCTAACGTGTGACTAGTCCAATAGAAGTTAGGACTAGTTACTCATCCTAACTCGAGATAAGACGAGCCCTAGCGCTTTGTTAAAATCCACACCAACATTCTGACTCCATGGTTTGGTTTTTCTGTACTTACTTCATGGTTTCTTTTCTGTCCGGTTGGGTCTGAATCACCTTAGCTAGAGCGTCGTACTCTTGTCTGTTCTTACGGACTCTCTTGGCCTCCTGAACTTTCTGTTTACAAGCCGTTATCTTAGTATGTGCCTCTTGGATACTCAACTCTGCCGGAATAAAAACATATCAACAATGACAATTTCTAATTTCCGTTTGAATTTCAGTCGTTTTATATTCATCTAAACCTATACTCACCTTTCATTAATAACAACCTCTGACTATTTAGAAGCGTGTTCTTTTTTTGCTTTCAGTGAAAGAAATCAAACCTGTAAATGGGAATTTGGCTACTTCGCCATTTTTGTAAATTGGAAATAAGTGGGCAACACTTGTGCCTTGAAAATAAACCAGGCTACCACTTAAATTGAATTCAATGAGGGAAGTTGTTACTGCGCTGTGCCTAGCAGTTGTATAGATTGTTCCCACATGACGTAATTCGGCCATCTTTACGGGTTATTTGGAACACACCGCCATGCGTTTCGCGTGAGAACGGCATGCAGCACACGCGCATTTCACAAAACCCATTGCACGATTGGTAAGTGAACAACGCGGCTGCATTAATAATTTGAGCGCATGACGCACCTGCAAGCCAACATGCAATTTGCCCGTAAAGATGGCGTCTATTGGGAACCATCTATACTACTGCTAAACAGCATGCCACAGCGACAAGAATCCCAGAAGGATTCACTAAAGTAAAGTGCCTTCTCGGAAAATGTTAGACGAAGAGCGCCATATTGTACCATACGTACTCTCTTCGGTGCTGGCTATAAGCTGCGCCAATAGAGTCAAAGAAAAATGAGAGAGTGAGTGTGCAGCCAACTTTTATATACCAGGAATGCATGAGAGCCGCCTGAACGAATTTAATGGCACAAAGAAAAATACCGTAAGGGCTACTAAATCAGTGTGTTGACGCGCGTCAAGTTTACGGTGGTGCAGATTTCATGCAATAGGCTATCAGCCAATCAGGATAAAGAAGCAGGGAGAGGTGTGTTATAAATACAAATATTGGATGCACATGAGTGAACTGTCGCAGAATATAATCACGAGGCAAAATCTGGACTATTCCTCTTCACGAGGCGAAGAGGAGTGAAATAGACAAGTCAGATTTCATCAAGTGATTATATTCTGCGACGATGCACAAACAAGATGCATTCCAAAATTTGTTTTATATAACTCACACACAGATCCTTGTCATTTGAATTTTGTTCACAATAAACAAAAACTAGACAGGGCTCCCCATCTACCCCATACTCTGAGTCTTCTAGAAAAAAAAAACTTCTTAACAACGTAGATTAGTTCATGTAAACTCCAATCTCGTCCGCTGTCACACGACCTTGCATTGTTTGGACAATAGGGCGGGGAACAATTTATTTGGGAGAACGATGCTGCGAAGGCACGGTCCAATAGTTAACCACATTGGACGGGCTTATCCAATATTAAATTTTGGAGCGCCACTCCAGTAATTACATTGCAAAATAATGGATGGGTGTGATACGTGTTTCACTAATCAAATGACATGACAAGGGGCCATGTGGGGTATTATACAAATATTGACTGCTTCGAGTGGCGTAGTAAAACTAGTCACTCTCGGTGATCCCCGGAGCAGCCTATCTTCCCGAGGCGGAGCCGAGGGAAGATAGGCGGCTCCGGGGATCACCGAGAGTGACTATTTTTACTACGCCACGAAATAAAGCAGTCAATATTTGTTTTATAACACCTCAATTTCATCCATTTTATGGTAATATTCGTTAAACAACTGTGCGGAGATCAGTCTTCAAAAAACTGTATAAAATCTGACAGGAAATCTTGACAAAAAGAAAGAGGGGGTACCACACTGCCTTCGTTCTCATATCGTATTTCAAATGCACGTATTATTTGATCGTTTCACCGGGTTCGAGGTTATCGTTGGACAGTACCATTTAATAGTTCTTTTGGTCGGTGTGCAGTGTGATAGTAAAAATACACAACAACACATGACGCACGTTCGGCCAATCAACAGATAGAATCAAAGGAAGAGGCGTTATAAACAAATATATATATACACATACATATGTGTTTTGATGGACAAGATTTTGAGCAGCGTCATCAATTGTGAAGAAGAAAAATAACACATCAGGATTGGTCTTATTACTTTTAGGAGTGTCAACTTTGACCTTTTTGCTTTTTCAGCCTCGACAATCTGTGCTCTACAAGTAGGACTGGATCTCTGTCCAAGAATTGGATGTTCTGACAGACTACACTTAGTTGCATCATGGCCTTACCTATGTCGCTGTAGAGGTCTTGATAGTTGGTTATTTCCTTGGTGTTCATGTCATGTATCAGCTTTGTCTTCTCCATAGAAAACTCCACCTGGGCTAAGATTGACTGCATCTTCTGATAGGTTGCTAGACTGAAGGGAATAGACAATCACAACGAACCATGATATTAAGGTGTCATTGGTTTGGGAATCTAGTTAACCAGTTAAAACCTGATGGTGTGAATACACACAAATGTTTCCCCTGCCTGGAAATGGAAAGCGTGTAAAGATGCTAATATATAATTTCGGACCGCTGTAGCAAAGGTCGCCCGTTCATTCAACTGTGGAGCATGCACAGACCACACACACGCTGTCTAGCACATTGATTCACCCACACAAGGACTAAAAGAGGTCTCGAATATATTCGCATTTGTGGCCATTGACAGGCGGTTTTTGTGTAATCCCCGATCATAGACCTTTGTTCTTTCGTTCCAAGAAGGGGATTACGAGGCATTGAGAGGCTTCCACCATTGTTCATTGTATTTCAGCTCATTGGAGGTAAGTCAGAGTGGGCCGGCAATCAAGCCATGGTTCCAAGTTTAGTGCCACTCCTATGTTGTAGGTGACGGCCGATGTTTTGCAATTCACGCTGTGTGAATTTGACATTTTCTCGGTCGAGAAACAAAACAGACAATCCAATAAAGAAAATCTTTGTTCTTTTGGCACTGTCAAGTCAGGGTTTCTTTGTGCCAGCCGTACTCTCGAAGAAAAAAGATTCTGGCAATTCTGCCAAAAGAATCCCGCCAGAGGGGACGGCACAAACAAACAAAAAAAGAATCCAGGCCGCAACTGGTTAAATCATTTCAATCATCTGTATATCAGTAAGCACACCATCCAATCACATTTGGTGATCCTGCTATCGCAATCTCAGGTGTATAAGTTTCCTGGTGAAGCTGCAGTACATCAAAATCAAAAAAATTAAAGAGGATGGGCCATGGTGATTGATGTTGACGTTATTGTTTAGTTTTCTGCTTTCTATAATTATTGCAACGGACAAACTTCTCTTTTGTCACATTAAATTGACAAAAGAAGTGATATTTGCGGGAAGTTTTTACTCCTTTAACTAGCCCGCCACCTAAATTTATCAAAAATCCCGGAAATGAGGGCAGCAAACAAATCATGACATCACTGGAAGTACTGAATCCCTGGATGGTCTGCACTGAGCAATGCTTCAATGAGTAACAACAAACAGCCGTTTGACAGAGGGCGTCACTATTCTTTAGAATTTCTGGAGACAACTTTCAGGCACCGACTGCTGTTGTTCTGAATAACCACGCATTCTATAAATCTGTCACCGTTTTTTCATGGTAGATACAAGTATAGGTGTGTTTAGGGATATAAAACTTTTTTTAAAGAGAGACTTCTAGCGTGGCCCATCCTCATTAAGATTAAGATGTCAACATAAAAGCTGCACCACTGCCCCACATCTAGACCGCACACCCAAGTGTGTATAAAAGTGTATGGTCTCCAATGGAACCTCGTTTGTTGAACTCTTCGTCCTGACATATGTGGACCCCATTGTTTTCCTTTGTGATAGCAATCGTGGACCTATTGTCCCTTTTGTTATAAGTCCTCGGTTTGAAGGTCACTACACATACAGGTACCAAGTGTATGTGTGTGTGTGTGTGTGGTCATGGTGAGTCCAAACGCCTTCAATTGTATTTGTATGCCAATCCCTTCGCTCATGTCCAACTTTCAACCCATCCTAAACAATTTTGAAGTGCTAAATGTTACCGATTTGTATTGACAATTTCTCAATAACTTTACATTGAAAACAATAGTAAAAGAAACTGATGTTTTGTCAGAAATTTTGTTTTTGTTCATACAGTGTTTCAGGCATATTTCGATTGGGGGCAATTGTAAGAAGAAGCAACAATGATTTGGGGGTCTTTAAATGCTTTTTTTTTTCTTTTTTTACTTTGACAGCATTTCGGACATGGGAATATTACCTGGAGGATTAGTACTGGTATGAACCTTATAATCAACAAGAGTTCAGATTCAGGGTTATTCACCAGTATTCACCTGTCTTGTCAGGTTTTACAGTAGGGATGAAAGTCTTTTACTATCCACCCATTTTCATGAAAACTAACCACTGCAAGGGGTGAGGGTCTTCGCTGACTAAAAAGTCTGAAAGTAAAATCTGAATTTTAGGATGCAGGTTGAAATGATGGCATTTCCACCTTGTGATGACCTCTTGAGTTTTATATTCCAAGAAGCTTATGGTAACATTATCCTTAGCACGAGAGAAGTAGACCAAAGAGCAAGATTTCTTTATATCTGATGAAAACAAAAGCTACTTTTTTTCACCAGGCAGATACAAAAACAGTCTGAGTGCAGATGAAAGTCCAAAATTTCTCAAATTGAAAATAACTCCTTCTATATCCAGTTGCCAAAGTGGAGGATTTAGAAGGACTGGGACCGGTAGGCCCAAATAACAAAAACTTAAAAAATCACAGGATCAGGCATTGCAATTTTATCCAAGTCCAAACAATTTGGTGTGGAGTGACATAGGACAAGAAGATATATGGGAGGACTCGGGCCACATGCTAGCCAAACTGCCTAGTCTGTAAGGGTTAACATTATTAATAATAACATTTGCTTTTATATGAACCAATTCTATCAGTTTGATGTAGTACCTCTCTTCCTCTGAGGAATTACTGTTGCACCATTTGATGAACATCTTGAGGAGGGTGTTGATGCGACGATCGTCTCCGCCGCTTTCTCCTTCAATTAAAAGCCGTCTACGAATCACTTCATCTGATAACAATCAAAGTATAAAAGCGTCTTTTCAATCTAATTTTAAAAATGTTAAGTACAATTATGAAATGACATTAGACTGTTCAGACACTCATACAAGCAAAAAGTAGCTAGGGTTAATCAGGGCTTCCTTCATGTTTTTAGCAACCTTGTATTGTTTCAATGTCAAAAAACATATGTTTATTTTTAGTGAAGATTCCAGTAGAATAAAAATGAATGGAGAAAAGGAAAAAAAATCGTAGTTTACAATGTTCAAAACCAATTTACAGACACCACCCCCCCCCCAAAAAAAATGGGGGAAAAAATACTTTGATTGCTTTGCGAATAAAATAGCTATGAGTATGATGTTCATTTAACTTCTGTTGTTGCTTTTCAATGATACTAACTTGCGTATGTGGTAATAAAAAACCTAAAAAGTGTTGTCCTCACTACATTTTGTAGTAGTAGGCCTTGTACTACGTAGTAGGCCTTGTATTGTACTACGTAGTCGGCCTACACTACAGTAGTGTAATATAGTGACTGTAGGAGTGTAGAGTGTAGTACAGTCAGTTCAGTAGTACCAATTTCTCGTGATTATTTCCCCCATACTCGCAAGTGATTTGGTACACTTGGGCCTGACCTGCATCTAGAGTAAAATACATATTCTCCAACCCTCAAAAACGCAGAAATATCTTTAAAACGTAATAAAAACGTACCCAAACAAACAGAAAACATTTTCTACTTACCATCGGCCATCCTTGCAGCACTAACTTGTGTACCTATACCTCTTGAGGGCGTGTGAGTTTTACAGTAATCGCTCCTAGGCTTCAGCCCAACACACATGCTGACAAAGTGACAGGTATTTTTAATAACGTTTAGCAATTAATTAAGTTTTAAAGTGTCATCAAAATGAATTGACGATACTGATACTGATAGTGGTGGGGGTGCACGAATTCCAAGCCTGGATTGGTCTTGGTACCCATCCTCATGCATGTGATCCCGATTGTATTGACAATTTATCTTGTTATATAGGGCCTAACGTTACTAGCTGAACACGGACATGACATATCTTTCATTGATGGTTTAAGTACTTTTTAATTGTTTGCCTTGCTAATGCTGGAAAAGGTGTTGATTCTACCAGTGGTGGTACCAGTAACAGTCAATAGCATTGACATTAAGCCTCGCAAATAGTGTTTTAATTTGTGGACTGTACTAAACTACTAAGTAGTTACTCTTCTCATGGCCTTCCTCCCTGCTCTTCTCTAGAGTAGAGCTAGAGGACTAACTAGGACTCGAGTCCTGGGGGAAGGTAAGGGGAGAGGCCAATTCGATTAATATTCCCAACTTCTGAATAAGGGGAGGTACAAACTAAGACTGTTTAACTGATTGAGACTGTTAAACTGATTTTCTTATTCAATAATTAATAATTTCAAATGTAAAGTGTGGATTTCTTAATGAATTATAAACTGATTAATATCAGTGATGAACACAGTTTTCTTTTTTCCAGATAAAAGCGTGTTGATAAAGTACACATGTACCTTTGTGCAATAATGTCATGAATGTGAGTTTGTACAAGACAGCAACATGGAGGGCAACTTGTCAACAAAGGTCACGCAGTATGAGCAGTTTGTCAACGAAGTCTTGAGAAAAGATCTTGAGTGAGTCCTAAAGTTCATTCTGTCAACCATTCAGTCTCCCAGTCCTACATAGTTTTTGTTTGAAAATTCAAGTCAGAAATACATTTATTTACATACTTCTATGAAAAAAATTACGACAAATACATAATTATGGAGTAACGCGCAGGAAACCGATACGAAACACTAAGCAGGATAAATATAACAAATGAGTATGGGGCTGTTTTGGTAATCAGAAGCTTTTAGAAAAACAGCAAAACAAACAAACAAACAAACACACACACAATATAGGTGGGAGAACATTGATAGGCGGCACATGTGCAAACTGGCTTCAATGCAGCCTCCTGAAGAAAATGCCCCAGCTATGCCCCTATAAGAAGACATCTGGGCATTGGCGTATGAGCCGTGGGGGGGCAGGGGGCATCCCCACAAAAGAATTCACACAAAACTGGGGGGAAAATTCAGGCGAAGCAAAAAGAAGAACAAATAATTTTAAGAATCTTAGAAATTGGTAGTTGTATTTTTATCTACATGTATGGAAAATTTCAGGCAAATCAACCCCTCTGCCCCCAAAGAGTTCCCCCCATATCTGGGATATTGCTGGGAGAGGGGATTGTACTTTGGAACTCTATATAAACTTGGAAAGTTGAAAAACAAAATTTACTTTTAACTGCACTTTTTAATACTAGATTAGAAAAATGTATGTCTAGTGTTGAAATATGGATGAGGAGTTAAATGTCATGGCACAACTTTCAACATGTTCAGAGTTTTGATTTATTTTGCCTCCAGGAAAGTTTTGGAGAACAGGGACGGCATCTACAAGCAGTTAGCGGATTATCTTCAACTCAAAACCACCATTGAAAAACTTCAGGTGAAATATCCCACTGCCATGACATAGGCCTACATTACACCAAGTGCTACTTTTGACTAAAAGTGTTTGATGAAATCAGTGTCCAATGTAGTCTTGATAAGTGACGGTAGTCTTGATCAGAGTCAGTCTGGTGTTTTTATCGGAGTACATTTTTGTCGTCCTTGCCTTCGCGGTCATGTCTTCATTGTGCAAGAAAGTCTAGCCAAGGATCCGATTCAACATTCCAGTTTTTTTTCTTAAAAGGCAAAATACGAAGAGTAATCGCCTGTGGGTGTTTGGTGCTTTCTTGATGTCTTGAGAACAATTTGAAGAGAAGGTTAGCAAGGCATCAATAAATCTCTACAACTGGTAAAATGGATTTTTAAATTTGAAAAAATAGGCATAATTGTGTGTTGTAAACTATAATTTCCCTTGTCCAGGATGCTAATGTCATGAAGGAAGGACTGAAAACCAAAGTTGATCTGGGATGCAACTTCTATGTGCAAGCAAATGTGTAAGTGATTTAAAGGCATGACTACACACTTTGTGGTGATGGAAATAGATATATTGATTCTATGAAAAACTTGTGATCTCAAACAGTGGTGGGTCTGCAGGGAAGGGGGTGGGGGGGTGGGGGGTAAAGGGGACATTTGCCCACCAAATTTGTTTTCTTTGCCTCCCAAAACACACAGGCACACATTTGTCTACCCGGTAAAAAGAGGGCTTCTCTTTGTTCTCCCATTGTTAGCGCCAGATCCCTTTTTTTAAAGTTCTCCGTTTCCACGGATAGACGCGCTCACATACGCCTTCACGGCAAATGAGTATGAAATTGATGGATTTTTTTTTTGTTCTCTGCAAGCAGTTGGCCCATTGTAATCACTCTCTTCTTTTGTTCTACAACAAACTTTGCTGAACAAAACATTCTCCACACCATCGATATTTAGTATAACCAGTCATGCAGTAAACCTTTTGGATATTGATGCCTCTATCGATTGCCCCTCCCTCCCCCAAAAAAATAAATTAAAAAAAACAAATTTCCTTGCCCGACAATTTTCTGGCGCTTGTCTCTAAACTGACATTTTATCAACTTCAAGTAATAAATCACAAGGGAAACTGACTGGGTACACATTTTCTTAACTTGTTAACTGAACCAATTGACCTGAGAAATACCGTCATGTATGGGAAAACTAATCCCGAACACTCTGTGTTTATACTTGCCAAATCCAAATACCCCATAGAAATGAAGATGCAAAACAAATATACAAAAAGAAGGGACATTATAATGTATGGTGCCTGTTTTTAATTACCTTCCAGATTAATTTCCATATGAGTTGGTAGAATTAATGATTGAACTTGATGCGTTATTTTGATAGACCTGATGCTAGTAGGATCTATGTCCTGGTTGGATTTGGCTTCTTCGTTGAGTTCACACTGCCAGAAGCTCTCAAGTTCATCGACAAGAAAGTGCATCACTTGACCGGGTAAGGTTCAAAAGCCTGCATCTAGCAGAACACACATGACTGCTCCCATTCACTAAGACCCAGTCAGGGAGAAAGACAAGTGAGCAAGACTTAAAGGGGGCTGTGTCGTCGTGGTTATAGCAGTAAATGGAATAACCCAGTTCCTACGAGCGCGCGCGCACCAGCGGTCACTTCATAGATTGACAAAGACGGCACCCTTTGTGATTTGACCGTAAGCACGCGTGTGTGCAGTATCTGGGTGTGAGAGTTCATCTTTCCATGCACAGCCATAGGCCTGCTATAATCATGATGACACAGCACCCTTAAGTAATGTATGCAATTGCCTTTTGGGTCCTGGTAACTGAACCACAAGACATTATTGATTTATCTTCAAGGTTAATTACAACTGTTCACACTTGGATTGATTTCCAATTGCTGTACCTTGAGAGGGAGGTGAAATCAATTTAAATGATTAAAGATTTCGCCCTGGTAGGTAAGCAGTCTTGGTAACCTACCACTGCTGGCATGTGGATTACTCGGATACTCGGACATACGTACTTGGACCCGAAATGCAATGAATAAACAATGGTGGAAGCCTCTCAATGTCTAGTAATCTTCTTGGGACAAAAGGACAAGGTCTGAAATCGGGGATTACACAATAACCCCCGCATAATGGGTGAAAATCTGCAAAACTTTCAGCACCATCTGTCCTTGTGTGGGTTGAAACGAAGCATTGCACAGCGAGTGCATACTCCGAAACAAAATGTCCGGGCGACCTTTACTCGGTAGTCATCCAGCATTACTGGTTAACAGTGTTTTGCAGTACTTGACCATTAAAGACAGATGGTGCTGATGGTTTTGCAGATTTTCACCCATTATGCGGGGGTTATTGTGTAATCCCCGATTCCAGACCTTGTCAGAAGAGGAACGCGGCTTTAAAGTGACCGCCTCTATCGGATAGCACTTTTGGGGGACAAAATACAACTATAATTGATCACAACTGGTAAATCATAAACCTGGTGTGCTTTTCGGTATGGTGAAGTGATCACCAAAATGACTGACAAAATATCAGAACCTTGATGTTGCTGTTTGTTCTTTTCTTTTCTCTATTCAGTGTGAGTGAAAAGCTGTCGAAAGATTCTGCCCAGATCAAAGCCAACATCAAGCTCGTTTACGAGGCAAGTACAATTATTAGCGATCTTTTTTTTTTTACGTCATAATAAAATTCTTTCAAATTCATTTCATTTTGATACTTTCAGTGTTGTTTTAGTGTTTAATTCCGGAGATGACGTCATATCGGTGAAAGGGAGAGCTAACCTCTCAGGTTGAAATCATAGTAACAGCACCTGTCCCCTTGAGCAAACTTTAATTGCTTCCCTTCACCAAGGAGTTTATGTGTTTTCTTAAGAGTTTAGGACTTATTATTATTGGTTTATTAAACCTCCTACTTCTAGACCATTCAAACCCATTCAAAATTCCAACTCTCACATTTCCCAATTGCTGTTGTACCCACATGGTATTATCATTTGAACAGTGTTGATATCAAATACTGCTACCGTTCAAAACCATTCGTAGCATAGAGGGTCCATTGATTCACCACAGCTGTACTACCATTTGGAACGATCCTCACAAGGCTTTGTATCAGCTTAACCTACCATTCAAAACCACTTGGGGAATCAAACACTGTACGCAGTTATCTCACCATTCAAAACCACAATAGTGAATGGTTTCAAATGGTGCAGCAACTTGTTCGCAAAAGGCCCCAAGAGTAACAAGGGTTCAAAGCACTCTTTGCAGCCAAAAGGCTGAATTGCGCAGTGCTAGTACATTAAAATACACATATACAACAATATACAGGAGAGAAAAATCTATTAAGCGTAAAAAAGGAAAATTAGGAGTTCTGATTGTGATTGGTCATTAAACATGCGTACCAATTTGGAGATGGTATTCGTCAAAAGTTAAAAATGTTTCAGGAATGCCCCTAATTCAATAACACGTACAATGCAAAAAAAATGATTTTGTTTAAACCAACCTAGAAGTATCCGTTATATTATCAGTTGTGATTTTGTTCATCTTGAGAATTTGGGCAGTGGTAACTGGAAAGCAACAACAATTCATGACGCATTATTTTGGCATACTACTACAGTTTGGTTGCATTCCTGCCTCAACATAAGACTGTTTCTCATGTAACTCACAATCAGTTTCGATTTTAACACAGCATGGTTTGTTGCTTTTGTTGCTGCTATGCAGGGTTTGAGAGAGTTACAGAACCTGCAGGAGGATGTTGAAGACGACAGAGACCGCCCTGTTTGGTAAATGGCTGAAACGCTCGCTGTAATTTATACAGTTTCCAGAAGAGTTAACAAGAGAACTCTGAACTGAGGCTTCACAAGAAACTCAAGCTTTCGGCGGAGAGCGTAGTGGAGACTGAAGAGACATTCCCCCTTTGTTGAGAACAAGGGGCCGCATTCTCAAAGACAGATCCAGCTGCTTGTCTCAACTTATTTTAATGGACATGGAATAATCTATGCATTGAAGGATAAGATCAGAGAGCACCTAAATGAGATAAAACAGGCCCCTACCAGAGGGAGGGGGTCATCAGGGAGGTCCAGGGCAACTGTCAGGAGAGCCGAGTTGGTCATTGAATGAGCATTGGGTGGATTAATTTTGTCATGTGGGGAGGCACCCCGTTTGCAACCCCCTGTATCGGTAACTACCCTACATGAAGCAAATCCAATATAAAAGCAACATACAGAAAGAACACAATAACAACATCCCTCGTGGTAGTGTTTTTTTTTTTTGGGGGGGGGCTAGGCATGCTTGGGTCCCTTTATATGGGCACAATATGCAGCCTTCCCAGGGTGCAAATCCAAATCAGCGTAAAAGTTCAAACAACATCTTCGTATGATTGCAAATATTTGACATCTGTGTGTAGCCCCGAGCGTGTTGACTCAATTCTAGTAATGCCCTGTTTTAAACAACCGATTGAAAACCGATGATGGAATAACAATTTCACATTTCGTTTCTTTGGCTTTGTGCGCGCTCGTTTTCTCAACCTCAGCCCTGCACTCCACCCCACTCTTTCCCCATCCCTATGCCTCCCAGCTTCATTTTAAATTAAGCATTTGTAAGGGCATGTTCATTTTGCCGCTTGTTTCCTTTTAAATTGATTTGTTATATGTTATGTAATATATCTTCGATTGATTCTTGGCCGAATAAATAATGATAATAACAACAATCAAGAGTTGTGCCCGTTCACCTCGGTAGTCTGGAGCATTGATCACCAGTAAAATGTTGCACAATTATTGTTATATTTTACATAGGCCTGTAATGTATTTGTGTCTCTCAGCTAGAGAGGAAGAATCTCCTCGACAGAAATGCTGCTTCTTTTAGGCAATCCGTCAGGCTTATAATTAGCCCTTTTCATGAAATAATGCTAATTACATTCACGCATACGTACATATATTATTGATGGGCAAACAACATAGAGTTGTACACTAGACAGACGCACCATCAGCCCCACACCAAATGGCACGACGTTCCCTCATTTTGCCGGTACCCGTATTGCCCACCGTGGTGTTAGTGCTCAAGCGTGACGTGCAATTTACATTTCATGGGAAGGGTCTATTAAATCTGACATGCAGATTATTTTTGACTAATTTTACGACGCGCTGCGCACTTAAAAGGTGCGCAGTTTCGAGGGGGAAAAAACCGAGTTTCGCCTTATAATTTGGAACTTTGCATGGTGAGAATGCAATCTAGTTAGGCTTGCGGAGACACCATGTACATGTAAACTCGCTCTATGAGTCGTGGTAGTTCTGAAAAGAACCGGTGGTTTTGACAACTCGACGTTTCGATCAGTATGCTCTGATCGTCTTCGGGAAAAAGGGTTTAACTTGAAGAAAGGATTGTTGCGAAACACAGGTTTTGCAGCTTCTGAAAACAGCTCGAAGCTTGTAAAGTCCGGTGCGCCGTTTCGAAATTGTATAACTAATATTGAAGGTAAGGTACATGTTTAGTTTTTGGAAGAGCAAAATCATTCCCATCCTCCAAATTTTCAACAAACGAAAGACAGGTGTTGTTTTGTCGGGGTAGGGAGCGGGGGGTACGGAGGGGCATGTAATTTCAGTTTCCTGGGCTGCAATCTTCCATCTACGCAACATACCTAATATTAGGAGATACCTAACCCCTGGTACGATGGAGCAGATCTTTCACGACGTGGGAGGAAACCCTCTCCTGCATGGACTTCCCAAGAAACAACTACTGTGGCTTCAAAGAGTTCAAAACTGGACAGCTCGTCTGGTAGTCTGTGCTTGAAAGTCTGATCATGTGACACCAAACATCATAAAGAGCCTGCACTGGCTACCTGTAGAATCTGGAGTTCAGTTGAAGATCTTGCTGCTTGTTTTCCATTGCCTGAATGCCTCACCTCCAACATATCACACAGATATGTTATCCATCAAAGAAAGAACCTGTCTAAAATGTGCGTTCCTGCTCACAAACGTCAGCCCTTTGCATTCTGAGGAGCAAACACAGTTGGGGGTCGTGCCTTTTCTATTGCTTCACATAGAATATGGAATCAACTTCCTAAGAACATCAAACAATCTCCCTCAGTAGCCTTTTTCAAAACTTCACTTAAAACCTATCCTTTTCGAGAGCTGAGCAACAAGAAAAAAATTCAATAACTTAAAACGGATCAACGCTCAGATTTAATTGCGGGGAACCGGGCGCTCTTTTCTTTGTCATATTGATTTTTGCCATACAACCCACTGATTGTGGTTTTTTTTTCCTTCTTCTGCTTTTTTACTTTTATTAGTGATCACCATAGTAACGACCGAATCCGTAGTGCGTTTGATTTGAAGGGAGCAAATCACACTGTCGCCAGTTTACCCGGTTGCGTGTTGCGGCAGACAGGCGCAATACACCGTCGGATGTAGAGTTCTGCTACGACTATTCCCAGCCCCGTCGTTATGCAGTTATATTTTGATGCTCAGAGATTATGAAATGAAAAAAACCCATTGGGGTTCACTTTTTTACATAATTCATCAACTGTATTCCGGCAGCAAACTTCCTGAGTTCGTAGAGCACGACTGTACGGGACTAAGTTATATCTGTCTTTATATCAATCAAAATAGTCCCGTCGTTGTTTACACTATCACATCACTCTGAATGGAATCAGCATTTCTGATCCATCATACAGTGTCAGATTGAAACGTCATCGCGGACGACAGTTGCTAGTCCAGGAGCCACTGAAAATTCACGGTAACCAGGTAGGTTGGTACGTTACTATTTGGTGCTTGGTAGGTCTAACACTTACAGATGAACGTCAAGAAAGAGTTATTGCGTTCTCGATTATGTTGGGTTTTTGTGGGGGTTTTCGTACATTGTAAAAATAAAATATTGGACAAATTGAGATGATGTCGGCATACAAAGTAAAATTACAACATTAAACTTTGTCAGCCATTTGGGAACCTTTTTTCCCAATGCATTTGCAAGCTTTTTAACTGAAATATGTTACTGTGTCGTTATCTCTAAAGGGTAATGAGAATGTAAAATTACCTCAGATGGGGAATAATGCCTCCCATTAAAATGCTGGAACTATAAGATGGCGCCAAAACTCCGACAGTGCGGCCTTGTGCTAATTAATATGGTGGCTTTGAAGGGAAATCGCACATTACTGACGCCAATACAAATTGGCGTCAAAATTTACGATGTTGCCCTTGTTAGCAAGTATTGCCAATATTGCTGTCAAAATTCACGAATTGTACCCCAAGTCGATATATTGACGACAATATTACCGTCAAAATTCACGATTTGTATACCCAAAGTTGCAAATGTTGACGTCAAATATTGCCGGTACAAATCTTGAATTTTGACGGCAATATTGGCGTCAATATTTGCGACTTGGGGTACAACTCGTGAACAAAGACCGTCGGCAATGTTAGCGCCAATGTCCCTTTTGGATAAGTGTCAATAAGACATCAATTTTAGTTGAGCTCCCATGATTTATCTTAGACATACCAGGCATTTTTCTCGAGTTCGGATGCTAGTTTGTAACAAAATGATGAACCACCTGAGTCACCGTTTTAAAAGCTTCATAAATTGTGTTATGGAGTAGTAGACATCCAGTTAGCTCAGAAGTTCAGTGGTGAGTGGGGGGGGGGGGCAACTACCTGTTGAAACCGATGACTTGAATCGAAGGGATACGGAGATTTCGACAATCAGCGAGCACGTGCTCGGATCGCTTTAGTGTACAAACCAATGGGGACGTCGCGAAAAGAAAAAAAAGAAAAGAAAAGAAAAAAGTCCAATCAATTGGAGAGCACGAGAAAGTCATCTGTCAATGTGTTTGAAAAAGCAGTTGGAAACCCTTACAATCAAGTTTCCTCTTTCTTTGTATGTACATGTATGTTTGCTTGCTTCTTGCTTGCTTGCTTGCTTGCATGCTTGCTTGCTTGCTTGCTTGCTTGCTTGCTTGCTTGCTTGCTTGCTTGCTTGCTTGCTTGCTTGCTTGCTTGCTTGCTTGCTTGCTTGCTTGCTTGCTTGCTTGCTTGCTTGCTTGCTTGCTTGCTTGCTTGCTTGCTTGCTTGCTTGCTTGCTTGCTTGCTGGCTTGCTTGCTTGCTTGTTTGTTTGTTTGATTGTTTGTTTGTTGGGTGTTTGTTGGATTGTTTGTTTGGTTTTTTTTATGTGCCGCATACGAAATCAGAACGTAACGAGCCAAACAAATACCTGACAAAACATCACAAGTTTTTGTTGATTTTGTTTGTTTGTTTGCTTGTTTGCTTTTTCCACAGAGCACCATCAATAAATCTGATGACATTTTCACAGGTTGGTTGTTGAATGGTGTGTATATTTTATTCATGATACTACATGTGAACACATTTACTCATTAATTTAAACCAATCGTGTAATATAATGTCTAAAACCAGTGGAAACCGAAATGGTCTTAAGTTTATATCAGCGGAGCATGCTGAGCTAAATTAATGTCCGGCGTAGTGACAATTATATTTTTTTTTCTGATGATAACAATGCCTTTTCCACAACCACGATCAATGCACATTATGAGGAAACTCTAACTGCAATCTGACAAAGCGAATATTTTGATTAGTGCTTTTGCCTCTGCGTGAAAACAATTAGGCCTAAACAATGATTTAGCTCCCCTCTCTATCCTCACACATCGGTGGAACTCTTCAATATCTATCACGCTCGGATATACTGACGTCAAATCACAAACCAACGAACAAACTAGCTTTGACATATTAAGTACGTCACATAAGTACGTCACAAATTACGAAACGAAAAAGAGAAGACAATAAAATTACTACATCGTTCAAAGAAATTTAGTGACCTTAAAATGTCATCAGGCTTGACCTTTACAGTGACTGAAGGACACAAGGGGAAATGCAGAGACTGAACCGAAACGAAATCCAATGTAATTAGCGAAACTTTAGACGGCGAACAAAATTCAGTTTTACTAACGTGACTCCGCACCGAAGGAATACAAATTGTACATCGTGGAATAAAAAAGACACGAGAAGGGGCAATCGTTTACAGTGGGTTCGAGTGGCCAAGCGTGGGCGTATATAGTGAACCTTTTACCAAAGAGATAATACATTATCACTTGTGGGTCTTTGTAATTTGGCTTCACAAATTATTGACACAAGCAGTTTCAGGGGAGAGGATGGTATTGGGATGCTGTTTGAATTGGTTTTAAAGATTGGATTGCCTGAGCTGAGCTGAAACGTTTTCCACAACTATATCTCGCGGCAGACCATACACATCGTTAGAAACAGAATCAAACATCATGTTTCCAATGATTTAAAATCAATACGGGCAGTGGCGTAACCAGCATCCTTTTTCTAAGGAGGGGGGGGGGCAAAGGGGAGGGGGCACGGATATTTGTAGGGGAGGCAATTTCAGTTGAGCTCAATTCCATGATAACGCGGACCCCCTTCCCGATGACGATGTTTTGAAGTTTGCAAAATGTACACCTTTATAAGTTAAAAATAATGTGCTCGTTGCTCCCTATTAATTATACGATTTGTCACCCCCCAAACAAAATAAATAAATAAATAAAACCGGTGGCGGGTAATAATAATAATAAATACATAAATAAATAAAACACTAAGAAGAATTTATGATACATATAATAGTAATAATTTTTTTATCCAAGCGTGACTTTTTTCCTGTCTAAATCATTTAAATTATCACAATTGTGTGACACATAACACTGCATTCCATGCCACAATAAGATCCTGCTGTGTTTCAGCTGAATATTGACCTGTATGCATTCTCATGCAAAGTTTAATATTACCTGTTGTAAAAAAAAAAAACGCCGCTTGACAACATTTCATGGTGTCTAGAGGCTGACAGATAGGGCAAACAGGGGGACAATTTTTCACGGGGAGGTGGCAGCTGCCGCCTTTGCCCCCACCCCCCTGGCTACGACACTGAATGCGGGTGTTTTGCCTATAAGCCGCCTTAGAGCCTTCCGGTTGGTTTTGTCGCAAATGGAATTGTGAAAGATACTAAGTAACTATAACTACGTCATTATGCGTGCATTTTGGCGCTATTCACCGTGCATTTTCGTCCCATCCTTTTGTACTGTTGCACGCTAGACCATAATTTATTATAACGCCTCTTCCTTTGATTCTATCTGTTGCGTCACGTGGTGTTGTGTATTTTTACTATCACACTGCACACCGACCAAAGGAACTATTAAAAAAATGGTACTATCCAATGACAACCTCGAACCCGGTGAAACGATTAAATAATACGTGCATTTGAAATACGATATGAGAACGAAGGCAGTGTGGTACCCCCTCTTTCTTTTTGTCAAGATTTCCTGTCAGATTTTATACAGCTGTTTGAAGACTGATATACGCACAGTTGTTTAACGAATATTACCACAAAATGGACGAAATTGAGGTGTTATAAAATACCTTATTATAAGATAAGCCTATACATGATCCGTGCTAAAGCCGAGTTTACCTTGAAAAATGAATCCATATTTTGAATTGCTCTTTTTGTAGGATGACCAAAGTTATTAACTTTCAAATGAGATATCGAACGAAATGATTCATGAACGAATAATAACAAAATAGTTAATTACAAAAAATAATGTTTGTGTGGAGCACGATGAATAAATTCCGCCCACTGCCTGCTCAATTTCAGCTTGGTGCCTTGCGACACAGAGACAAAAAGCAGGCGAAATGAAGCTGTAATATAGCTGACTTCTGGGTACCAGCAGCGGGCATGGCCGTCATACACATTTTCACGTGGGTGGTTGGCCAGGATAATCGATTCAAAAACAAAATTTGTATAGCCATCTACATGGTCAAAACTCGATTTCTTATAAAATAACATTCTTTTTTAAATTTCGTTCGCTAGAATCAATTAATTTTTGAGTAGGCCTACTGATCATACATCTTTAAATGAAAGTTTCTAACTTTCTCGAATCTACCAAATAGCTAGTTAAAATTTGAATCAAAGTTTTCGGCTCAAATTGTGCAAAAAAACGGACCTGGCATCTTTAAGGTAAATAAGCAATAAAGTAATAAGTCAATGTTAATCGAGGGAGAGAAGTGAGCGGCCCGTTGCAGGAGCGAAAACCGATATCGCTCATTCTTTGATGACCGAGGTGGTCGTGTATTTAATAAGACAAGCTATTCTTTTCTTGTTCAAGGGTCATTACTCTGGCAACATCTCTCTTACTACCGCTGTAATTGTCTCATGAGCAATCCGGGTATAAAACTCTTGCTTCGTGCACAACATCAGAGTGAGCATGATACAAAACACATTATAAATGGGAATTACAACTAATAATAGCAAAGTAACCATTCCTACGATTTAAAGATAATTGACGTATCTTTTGGGAAAAGTATTTATCTCAACCTCTTCATACAGAAGAGGCAACAGCAATCAGTTCAAATGCTGTTTTACATTATGGTCATTTGAGTTAATAGCAATGAACAGTTAAAGAAACTTATTTCATATTTTAGGAAGGGTTGAGATGTTGTTAAAGTGCAAGGTTGGAAGTGGAGCTAAATGGATAAAGAGCGAGACCACGATGTAGTTCGGTGGCTCTAGGCCTTAGTGCACAAAAGCGTCCGGGTCTCGTGGCCGAGCGGTCTGGTGCACCGGACTCTCATCGGAGTGTGGGTTCGATCCCTGTCATGACACTCGTGTCCGTGAGCAAGATGCTTTCACTATAATTGCTTCTCTTCACCCAGGGGTATAAATGGGTCCCTGTGACGGTAGAGGTTGATATTGTGTTTGAAAAAAGCCTTCGGAGCGCCATGGCAGCTCGGGGCTGTATACTCCCCAGGGAGCTGAGAAAGATTACAGGAATGTTATTGGCCCAATGGCCAGGGCACTAATGTAAAGCGTATTGACACGTTTGTAAAATGCGCTATATAAGAACTATGTCATTATTACCACCATAACTGGGGAACTCGTAATAAAAAAAAAACTGTTCCAACAACATTATGCCTCATGAATCAAAATGTTTATTTCGCGGTGTGGAATTCCAGATACGCGGTCGAAATAAACCAGGTTAAACTCTCCAGCTTGTTGTAGTAATTTATGGACTCTGGTTAACTCCAACACCCCTAATCCAGGTCACCTTGACCCAAACTGTGTTCATCCCCGTCTCTGTGAAACGGGCCCCGGGCTGGTACTTCGTCTATGTGTTCACACTAATTATTATGTAGGGCCTACGTTCATTCCGCGGTGAGGCACGTGTGGTGCCAAGTCACACACGTCAGATGATATTATTTTTGTTTTACCTCAAATAATGTTAACATTTTTACATGTATAGTTAAGATACTCGAAGATCGTTTATGTGTGACTCCAGACACGTCTTTCATATCAGGCACATAAACAAGTGATCGTTAAACATACGTAGAGTATATGAGGCAAAAAGGGTGATTTTACACGTGTCACTTAATCACACGTCATGTTTAGGATGTACAATGTGCCCAAGTTGAACTGCTACTGCCGATACATCAATTACACGAGGTACAGTTTGTGACTGTCACATTGTCGTTATCGGATGTTAGGTGTAATTCAGTTTACATTTATGTCATACAACAATGTCATGAGGTACAGTTTGTGACTGTCACACTGTCGTTATCGGATGTTTGGTGTAATTCAGTTTACATTTATGCCATACAACAATGTCATGAGGTACAGTTTGTGACTGTCACATTGTCGTTATCGGATGTTTGGTGTAATTCAGTTTACATTTATGCCATACAACAATGTCATGAGGTACAGATTGTGACTGTCACATTGTCGTTATCGGATGTTTGGTGTAATTCAGTTTACATTTATGCCATACAACAATGTCATGAGGTACAGTTTGTGACTGTCACATTGTCGTTATCGGATGTTTGGTGTAATTCAGTTTACATTTATGTCATACAACAATGTCATGAGGTACAGTTTGTGACTGTCACATTGTTGTTATCGGATGCTTGATGTGCTTAAGTTACATGCTCCGAAGTGCAAAAGTATACACAAGGTACAGTTTGTGACTGTCACATTGGCGTTATCTGCTGTTTGATGTGCTTCAGTGACATTTTCGAAATACATCAAGCTCATGTGGTACATTATATGACCGATTTGTGACTGTACTTCAGTTACATTTATGTAACACAACACGCTTATGGGGTACATGCAGTATATGTGACTGTCACATTTGGCGTTGTCGGATGCTTGATGTGCTTCTACGTACACTCATGAAATGCTGAAATGAAACATGTACACGAGGTGTTGTGACTGTCGCTTTGATGCCTCAGTTACCTTTATTAAATACATCGAGATTTTGAGGTACAGTAGGGAACTGTTGTCAAGTTGGCGTTATCGGATGTTAAATATGCTTTTAGTTACATGTATGCAATAAAACATGTACACGAGGTACAGTTCGTGACTGGCACTTTGGCTAACGGATGCTTGGTGACTACTTCAGTTACATTTATGAAATACACCAAGCACAATGAGGTACACAGGTGACTGTTGTCACATTGGCGTTATCGGATGCTTGGTAATGCGACATGCACCCGAGGTACGGTGTGTAACTGTCAATTCTTATACTTCAGGCTGTTTCTTACAAATGCAAAATGTTTGGTTACTTTCAGATGATGGAGAACTCAACACAATCCCAGGATGACACCCCCCTGCAACACCACTGGCTCCTCCCAACCTACCTGGTGGTGAGCATCACTGGACTGTTAGGCAACAGCCTCGTCATCACCATCATCTCATCTGTCAAGAAGATGCAGACGGTCACAAACTACTTCATACTCCACCAATCCGCGATTGACCTGACCAGCGCGGTCTTCGTGTTGACTATCCTGCTATCGGAGAGGGCTCTACCCGACGATTACATTATGCCCTCAGCTGCTTGTAAGCTGTGGTTCAACAGGTACCCGGTGTGGGCGTGCTTCATGGCATCCACTATCAACCTGATTGGGCTCACACTGGAACGCTATCACGCCATACTGCGCCCCCTCCACCACGGGACAGTTTTCTGTCAGAGTCGGGTCATCAGGTTCTTTCCTGTCTGTTGGTTGGGCGGTTTCGCTCTGATCGGCTATCTTATATTCATTTTTGACGTGACCGGTGGGAAAATCTGCCAGATCGGCCGGGTCGCCATTGGGTTACAGGCCTCCCTGGGCATCGGCACGGTGATCCTTTACTACTTTGTCCCTCTGTGTGTGATGATCTTTGCTTACTGCAGTATGCTCTGGGAGGTAAGGCGTCAGTGGAAGACCACGACACGGGACCGTAACCAGGCCGACGTCGCCAGTAGGGACCGCAGGATGCGCCTTCGCGTTGAGAAGAATGTCTTGAAGGTGCTGGCGTTGGTCGTGATGGTATACGCAGTATGCTGGAGTCCAAACCAGGTTGCTTACCTCAACTACAGTTTAGGCGGCTCGTTGGACTTCAACAGCTGGTTCTACCACCTCTCCGTTGTGCTGATTACGTGTAACATGTGTATTAACCCGTTCGTGTATGCCTTGAAGTATCAGCAGTTCCGTGAGGGGATCATGCTTGTGTTTTGCCGGCACCGCAGGGCCGCGATACACGCTCGAGAGATAAGCGAAATGAATTCCCAGAGCACGGGACTGTCCCCTGTGAACATAAGTGGCACGATGGCAGTTGGAATGGAAAATCGACCCGGGGATGTTAGAGGAAAATAAATCCAATTCACCTGAATGTAAATTGCCAAGATTTTTGTCCCGTTTCTGAAGAGACAAACATTTCTAGTAAAATATTTTGCAAACGCACGTACACTCAACTCTCAAATTAAGCCAATTTATGAAGATATTAGAGGCATGTCACTATCAAGACGGGCAACGGAAGGTTTCTACAGTTTGTTTGTGGAAAGTTTGTGCTATACTCATTTCAAGTTTTCTAGTTTTCACGAAATAAAATCTGTGTGTCAAAAAGCATGAGTTTGAAAGTTCACTATAATTAAAAAAAAAAAAAAGGATATTATCTATTTGATCTGCTTCCTTTTCTTGAAAACGTCTTGGTCATGAAGTTTACATCAACTTGTTATGTTTCGGCGGGGAACCAATACAATATAGTTCCCGATATTTACCATCTTTACGGGCAACTTGCTTTGGGGTTGTGGGATGCATCAAGCACTCCAATTTTTCTACGCAGTGGTTCACCAACCAACCTTGCAAGGAATAATGTTATATAGACCTCACGCACATGACGTCAGTTGAGTAGGGCGCCCTCGCCTACAGGTCAAAAGGAGGATGTTCTCAATATATTCTCAGTAACGTGAGGAAAATATACGCTCTGGAAACACTATAAGTCGTAGAGCGTCGGGGGGCTTCGCCCCGGACCCCCATAAGAACTGTTGCCCATATAAACTCCAACAGTAGGGGATTTGTCCCGAGTCCAAAGTATACAGTTTGAATTTCAAAATTAAACGTCTATTTTCGGCAACTTGACGGTCCTCCTTAGCCCTGAAAACACTTAAAAACCGTAGAGCGTCCGGGGCTTAGCCCCCATGACCCACACTAGAAGTAGTCTCCAACAAGGGATTCGCAAAAAAAAAATCAGTTTTCAAAGCTTGCATTTCTAATGACCGGCATCTGAGGGCCATTTTAAATCTTCGAATCACTGAAAAACCCCACGAGCGCTCGGGGGCTATGCCCCCAAACCCCACATGTTGGTGAGTCCCATATCATTGTGTTTTCACTTTCATTTGATAATGTCAGTCAGCAAATTTAGGCTTTCACACCCCCAAAGAAAGTGCCTTCGCTACGCTGCTGGGGACATTGTATGCAGCTGCCGATAATCAACTCACTTTTGCGTGATTGTTATTGCTGATGTGGGAATCCGGTTTTGCAGAATCCTCCAACTTAAATAAGGTATTTATTATCTTCAGAACCTTGAGCTCTTTTCTATTCCATTTTGAAATTCAATTTCATTCCAATACGACAGGCAAATTACACTGTTAGATCTCATTCCCAAATTGCCAAAAGCAAGAGAGCACACTTGATTGATACTGTGATACAAACACGTAGTGTCGCGCACTCGGATTTCACCTTGGCTCCCCACTCGTAAATAAAATGTGCAAATTTGAGAGGGGGAGGGGTGGTTGAAAAAAAAACTGGAAACGGAATAAGATGTCTTAGTTAAAAGAAACTGCTGGATCAAGAGCTAATATATATTTTGAGACACGGATCTTGCTAGACGCCTATTCCAGGTGTTGATCAATTCGTCTGTTGATAACGGTGGAATTTTGCTTTCAAGTTGATCCGGTGCTGGGGGGTGAGGGCGAGGGTGTTGTAAAAGAAAATAAGCAGATAAAACTCTTTCATCTACTGTTGTTTAACTATCTGTTTTCTGGAAGAGTTAATGTTGATTCACGTTCTTTAGTTTTCAATAAACACGCAATCGAACCAACATTATAGGAAATTTCATCGAAATTCATTGCGAGATCGTGGTGAACGAAAAAAAGGTTTGTGTTTTTCTTTTTCGGGGATTTTGTGCACTTCAAAATAAGCAGTGATGATTGGTGTCTGTTAATTGCTGTTTTTCGGAAATATTTAGCTGTGAAAGTGATACTAGTTTGATCTTTATAGTAATTAAGCTTTCAGATTGAAATAATTAGTTTTACCGGTAATTATAAGTCTTGCAATTTATTTTTAAGACAAATTGATTTTCAAGTGCTGAACTGCTCAGATCTTGATTATAAAATCCTATAGTGTATAATTATTTAGGGCAATCTAAATAATTATTGACATATCATTATGAACTTGTTTTTTAGGCTGCTCGGAGCAAAATTCCATGCAGCGTTTTCATTGGTGAAAAAACACTGGTTTGAACGTTCTCAAATTAAACCATGCATTATTACCCACAAGTTTCCTTTCAGTGCATTCATTTCTTTTATCGACAAAGATTTCGGGAAAAGTCCAGGCTTTCTCTCCATTTAAGCGGTTCCGAAAGCTTTGTTTTTGTCCCTTACGTTTTTCTGTCCTAGTTCAACCTGCTGTTCGAACCATTCCAACATAATGATGTAAATTTCTTTCTTTTTTTCAAGCAATTTTGTTTTCTCCATGATGTGAGACTTTTCTGGTTAAGAATTCGAAAGAGCATCCCTGTGAGAAAGTGACAAGCCTCGAAACAAGAAACCCGGTAACGGAAGTGCGGGAAATTTCTGGACATTTCATTGGGAGCATAACAAAATTACGACCTATTAACATACCACTTTAAAAAAAAAAAAAAGAACCCCAACATCAATTTGCAGTCCAAAGTCATGTCAGGACGTCTGTTGGTTCTGTACGGCTGAGTAAATCATTCACAATCAGTCAATGTCGGAACATAATCAAATTACAAAGCTCGGATGTTCCATTGAAATGAAATGAATATAAAGGGGGTGGGCTTTAGTTTTCGAGTCGTGACATACCGGCCGCAGTCATTTCTAATAATTTGCATTCTGGCAAATTTTGTTAAAGGATCAATGAGCCCACATTAATCGTGTACACGGACATGCATATAGCTACTGTTAATTAACCAGCGGCGTGACGAATTCCAAGATTAACAGCGAGAAATGAAGTGCGCCCTATTTTGACTACCTGATTTCACATCACATTGTTTTGTTCGCCGTAATCTTTTTATTATGTTAGACCTGTGCATTATCTTTAATTTCACGAAATTCCAGACAAGTTGCAGGAATGGTAAATATCGAGAAAAATAAAAGGGTACGTTTCAGTCTGAGTTTATTAAGTTTATAACAGTACCAATCCGCCAAGGAAACCGTCTGAAATACTGTTGAAATCGATAAGTCATATGGCATTTGAAAATCTCATTATAGTCACCTTTAGTTGTTTCGATTCCCGCAATCAAAAAACACCAGATATGAGCACGAAAGAACGAAGGAAAGGGAAATTTAACCAGCCAGAAACAGTGAAATTAAGCGTGCAAACAACGCAATATATTGGAGCAATTAACTACTATTTAAGCCTGTCATCGCAGTAGCAAGAAAAAAGACACGAGAAAAACGTGGGGTTTGATTCACTGTAAAATTGCTTATTCGTTTGTATAATGACACAAATTCGATTGCATACACATTAATCCGTCAATCTTCCCGAAGATTGGTTTTCTTCATTCCTTTCTCGCACACCAACGCAAAAAAGTGACATTTATTGTACCCATGCCATAAGAGAACGTGTCAGTATGACAAACAGGAATATGACGAGGGTGACTGCAAAATTGTGCCTGCTTATTAGTTGTTTATTTGTTTGTTACTTTATTTAGGTGTTAATTAACTTATTTGGTTAAGTCTATTTTTATTTATTTATTTATTTCAATTCGTCTTTTTTATTCTTCTTGAGTAGGCTTACAGAAATTATAAAGAAACTTGATACTAATAATTAGACGATAAAGAATTGAAGACAAAACGTGAATAGTGTCTTTAACCTTGTACTGATCGTAGAGTGTCAGATGTTATTAGATGTTTAGAGTTATTTTTGTATGACACTGAAGGCTGTATGTAAACTCCTTTTTTTGGTAGGATTTGAGGTTTTGCATGGTGGAATATGATGTCGTCGTCGTCGTCGTCGTATGTTGCGCACTCGTTAAACTAAGTAAACGCGGCGCGTCTGATCTGTTGTCTCAGCCAGCTCTGTCGTTAGCCTCTCATTTTCAGTTCTAACGGCTTCAAGACTGGGCTGGACTGGCGACAAATTGATACAGACATTGACTATACTGTTTAGTATTCTTACGAATCTCCTGACGACAACTCAAGTTATAAGAGCGCACTAGTCGAAACAATGAGAATAGACCTTATGCGTTGACGTCATCGTACCGCCATCTTAGAGGTAAAACGACGACGCACAATCATGGAAACGCACACCTAGTTGTGTGCGCTCTGCGCACAGGATGGGCCAATGAGCAACAATTTGTTAACTCTAGCCGAGGGCGCCCTTCTCAAATGACGTCATGTGCATAAGGTCAGCCGGTCTCATACAAAACATGTTCACATGGCGCGTGCTCGTAAGAATACATAAATTATATTTCTTAGTAATGAGCCTAAAGAGAAAATGAACTTTCTTGATAGGCATGATTATCGGGCTAGAGCAGACGATTGTTCCATGATTTCACAAAGCCGCCATCTTGAATAGGTTGAAAGTTACAAAGAAATTATTATATCACTATTGCAGAATTGAAATCGTATAGTAGCTGAGCGTTCTAAGGATGTAACTGTTTAGTCATTGGTGTGCGGCCCATATCGCCCATAGCGACGGCAACATACGGTCACGAGGGGGGGTGGAGGCACGCTCAACAGCTTGTGTTTGGAAAACAGTACTGTCACACGTTGCAATAATTCAATGGCAAGCGTTTATCTGTTTCATAGCTGGACATGTTAATGCTATTTTTGTAATGATGTAACATTGGCTGCTCTGCCAGTATTAACTAGCTGTTTACAATGAGGTGGCTTTTGTCGACGCGTTCATTTAATATTACCCAAAATGTATTCATCTGATTATTGAATTGGTCATAAAATACTATTTTATATTTACAACTATTTCTAAATTGATTATTTGAATGAACGAATGAAAGAATTAATGAGTGCAGTGTAATATTTTGAATGAATAATTCTGGCCTAAAACGAGACATAGGCTAACTAGCCATAACAACCAGACAATTCCATCTCTTCGTTTTCAGTAAACCGTCGACAAATTACTGTATTTTTGTATCGAATAAATAATGTAGTCTGGTTCCCAGACCATAAAATCTCCGACTATTCTCTGTCGATTTTAGGGTCAGGCATCACCCAAATGTCACGTGACAAAAAAGGAGGAATTCCTCCTTTTCCGAAAATATCCGAAATGCTCTGAACTCGTTGTCGTCAACATTTGGACAGTGTTGATGGTCGGACATTTCTTTCTTTTTCTTTTTTCCCCCAACAAAGTCAACACTACATTTGAATATATTTGTAACATTTTTACAAACTAGTTATCGCAGACTTTTTGAAAGTAAACAAAGCCGTCATCATCCAATGACATCGTCCACCGTTGGTGACAAATAATGAATATTTATATATTGCGTCATAATCTATGTATAGCTTTGGATGATGCGTGACCTAAAATTTTTAACAAGAGTCGTCAGGGAATCTTTGGTCAGGGAACCAGACTGTAAATAATGTACATAAAGCCATCAAAAACATAAACGCTGACTCTCTTTCGCGTAACCATGCCGTGCGTAACCCAACCCAATCGGTTACAAAACACTCAAACAAATTATTTGGTTCGAGTGTTTGTTGAGAGCTGGTGCTGCTGGTCTGGATCAACTTTGACCCGGGACTTTTTTCATATTTTATAAGGAAAACGTATTTCTTTATTTAATGAAAAGCGAATCTATCGTTCGCTATTTGAATGTCTTTAACAACCGTTTCCGAAGGAATACAAAACCAAAAAAAAAAAAACAGAAAGAACTAAAAGAAAATTTCGTAGTGTTTATTTTTTCAAACATAGTAAAAGAGGATTTTTCCGCTCTTTACATTTGGAACGTCGAGCCTTCCTTCTCAAAACAGCCATTTTAATGTCATCATACGAATTTCCTTAATCAAATATCGCTATAGAAAAAGTCAAACAAAAAACACAAGAGTTTTGTGATTAACGTACAAGCTATTAGGGGATACCTGGAAGGCCCAAAGTCCAAATAGTCCCTGTGTTTTTAATTAATTGGGAAATATTAACTCCAGGCACTGACTCCTAACTCCCTTCGCTTTGCCTTCGGCACTGTTATTCTTCTCCGCTTCCTCTTGTTCGCTGGAACCATGGAGGAACACAATTCCCTTGTGCTTATACTTCGTTCTAAATGAAGCCTCGAAAAACATCTTTTTGCAGACCTTTTCAATTTCTATGTGAATGAATGCATCTTGAAGAAATTTACGTCCGGGAGGAAGGTGAAAGTGAACGACATGCGGAATTTCATAACAAACACGGCCGACAGGACAGATTACTGGATGATTCGAGACGGGCAAAATAAAATACCCCAAATAAAAATCAGTGCTGCGGTTTTCCACTTGCTCCATGAGTTAACCTACTTATGTCTTATTCCCCGAAGAAAAACGATTTCTTAACGGTAGTGTTTCTCTACGATAGCCAGACTAAAATTTAAATTTAAAAATCTGTTCGCCGTCAACCTTAGGTTTATTTTATGTCAATGCTTTCTGCTGAAGGATGAAAAGCTGCACCGTTCTTAGTTAGACATGAAACGTTGATGTTTAGTCACCCTCATAGTCGGCCATGAACCGGCAAGAGAGACGGCTCAAATCCGGGAGGAGCTTGCTCGGTGAAGCTGACCCTATGGTGAAGCTGCTGACACCAAAAGTAGTCTCATTGGAAGAAAGGCTTGCCAACCTTCCAACCTTCCATGTCCATAATGCGCAAAAGAAGAACTCCTGCCTGGTGCTGACTCAAGCTGGGCTGAATGGAAATGCCTCAACCAACTATATAGATCTTGTGTTGGTCGCAGTAAAGTACGCTCAAGAAATGGGGCTATCTGAACAACCAGGATGTGACCTGCATAATATGCGGTTCTGAACAACAAACTCTGGATCACCTATACTCAGTACTCCTCTACTGGAGCAGAAATGGGATGCTGGAGACCTTGCTGAATTCAACGAAAGTGTCAAAGACTGTTTACGGGGTGCTTGTATTAACTTGACACCCCTCCGAGCTCCGGCAGGCCAACAAAACGCATCCAAAATAGTCCGTTTAAAAACAACTTCAGTATAAAAAAAACTATGTGTTAAGTCTTCGATAAGGTACACTTCGTGTTCTTTTAATTCTTAAAAAGGTTCAAAATAGTCAAGATTAAGTGAATAATGCGGATTGCGTGAGTATACCCACGGACAAATCTCCAACGTTTGCACTTTGCGAGGGGATGCAGGGGTCATTGTGATATCACAGTGGCGAGTTCAAACCATGTGCTCCTTGTCCATAGGGACCCAAGTTCTCAGGAGTTATCCACCATTATGTGATAATTATTTGATTCTGTAAGTCCGTACTTTACAATTCAGAGAGAGGATCACGATGCATACACACACAGGCCAAAGAAAACGAGCTGAAGAAAAACTAAGGTTTTACCGACCATCTTTCATTCAAGTAGGCCTATTATATTATGTCGACGTGAACACTCACAAAATAACACTTCGCATTGAATTTCTAAAAAAAAAATAATGGAGAGTGCGTCTGAGGAAATTACAAAAGCTAAGATAAAAACTATACATGTAAATGGTGTTTGTTTTCTGAAATAAGGAGGGAAGACTTTAAAAGGACGCGACTGGAACATAAAGGCATGGTTTGAGTCACTTAAAAGCAAGCATTGGTTGGCCTTATAGTCAAGGACCAGTATCCGTACTTAATGTAACCCAACATCATACATGAAATAACAAACTTGGGAAAGTTTAAGCCCAATCAGTCATCGGAGTCACGCAGAAAATAGTGAACACAACTTAATTGTGTTTTAGCTTTCTTCAAACATCGGGTTTAGGATCTTGCGCGATCAAAACTAATTGATTTACTCATTTCTCAAAAACTATTGCATTGCAAACAAAACTATTTCAAGAAAAACTATTGCATTGCAAGCAAAACTATTTCAAGGGAAGTTTTCCACACTGACCATCTTTGTACCATGTGAGTTATGTGCAAATCTGCGCACCATTGTTCATTATTATAAACCAATGATGTGTGCACTCTTTTAAAGCTCCAGCTCAACTTTGGTAAACTGATTGTGAATGCTTCCATTCTTTGCACAAATCAAGATATTTGTAAATAAAACCAACCTGTGAAAATGTCAGCTCACTTTGTTGTTTCATTTGCAAGAAAACGGACAAAATGCATTCAGCATTTTGTACGCATTCCTATAGGCAGAGTTTTCGTCTCACTGAGACAAAAAACAATTTTGGATCTTATTTTATCAAAAACGATTACGCTTTAGGCAGAAGTGAAATATTTTAAGGAGAGTTTTCTACCATCATTATCTTTATACCACGTAAGGGATATGTAAATCTGTGTGAACATATACGTTTTTCTTCTTACCAATGTTGAGCTGGGGGTTTAATGATATGTGTACATGATAAAACAGCAATGATAATAATTATAACATAAAAATAGGTTAATTGCTTTAAGGTCGTTCACATCGAAATATCTTCTTTTTTTTAAGTTGACTGTACTTTTATTTTTGTATTTTGCCAAGGAAAAAAATGCGCCCAATTTGTTTCAACCCCCCCCCCCCAACCCCATCCCACCTACCGGTACTCTTCCCAAATCTTCCCAACACCCACAATTCCTATTCTAATAGACCGATTGCGCGACCCGCGTCACATGACCACTTTTGGGTATAAAATGTAAACACACACGTAATCCTCCATAGGAAAGGGTGGTACGGAACACGATGATTAATACATTTAGTTTATTCGATCGAGGCTTTTCTTGCTCGAAATCTGTGAAAGATATTCCAGAGTCTGTACAAGAGACCTTCAAGTGGCTGAATAAAACCAGTAAGGACAGTTCCAGCAAGTCTTGAAAATTGCAAAAGTACCGTATAAATCTGCACGATGTGTACAGCGCACGACGGAACGTTAGACCAGACGACCGCGATCACCACACACTTTTCAACACAAAAAAAATCAAAGTTTTGAAGCTAAAATCCTCCAAAGAAATTGCTTTCCAAAACTGTGATTCCTTTGCCTATTTGAAATTCTGCAAGGCTAGGTATTAATGCTCACTTTTCCAACGTTGTTTATCCTTCTTCTTTTTTGCAGTGATTTTGGCCTACATTACAAACAAAATCACGGACGCATAAACCACATTGCAAAACGTTATTTGTAAACTGTCATGCAATTAGGGAATCATTATTATCTTTCCCGTGCAGTGTCACATAACCACCTGACCACATCCTAATGACTGTCTGATATTATGAAAGTT
>OU452221.1:22757523-22845534 GCA_911728455.2 Marthasterias glacialis | reverse complement strand
GACGTTGTCAAGAAAGAGAGAGAGAGAGAGAGAGAGAGAGAGAGAGAGAGAGAGAGAGAGAGAGAGAGAGAGAGAGAGAGAGAGAGAATGTAAATGTCAGTTCTATTATTGGTGAAAATATTACAACTCTTCATCGAGGTACTCGACACTAATGAAGTCCAAACAGTAACACAGGAATTTGATATAGCAGCGTGCAGTGAAGGTGTCTGCTGTGAAGTGCCATTTTCGCACCAACCATAGTGTCCCAACCATTGTGAATTAATGCTTTAACGCCGACCGTAGATTGGGTTCGACAATTGACGAACAACGAGTTAATGATGCCCGTGTTTAAAATCTGATTAGTCACAATCAAATTTAAATTCACCAAAACAGGTTTCAGCACGGACATTGATTTCCCCTCTCTTGAAGTTAAACGATTTCCCTACGTATGAGATAACTGGAAGATTGAATCTTTACAAAAACAAAAAAATAAAACTGATAGCTTGTGAATGTTCTTTGAACAGTCTTTTGAAAAAGACATGTATCCCCAAAAACACTTCCCCGATCGATAGCTTGCGAAACGCACATTAATCTTTTTTCTTAGAAACATAACCTCATCAAATGTTGGAGTTCATTTTTGTGCGACTCTCAAGAAACCTTGTTTAAGCTTCGAGGTGACTCTCCTCATATGACTTCGTAACGTATGACTGTGAGCGCACAAAAACATTTCAATATTTTTCAACGTTTTGCACTATACGCCAAAGAACTAAGTTCCCCGAATTCCGTAGTTGCTAGAGCGGATGATGTAACCGTATATCATCAAATGAATGTAAAGCAGGGGAGAGCCGCTATAACAAACACCCTAACGAAGACTCTACGTTTTGTTTGAAATTAATCACCGATATAAGAAATACACCAACAAAGAGACAATATTGAAGTAGAAACTATTGTAATTTATGCCCGGTGTGTGCAGAGATGGCGCCAAATATACTAGAGACCGCATCTTGTATGAAGTGGTGCGACGAGGCTAGCCCTCGATTGGCCTGGGCAAATTACGGCTCAGTGTGGCCCGTGGACTGACTATAAGTCAGTTCATTTCCTGAGAATCGTTATTAATATATAGGCGTCTCAAGAGGCATCATCAGCTGGTAAATAATACAGTATAGACATACAGAGGTCTTGCATATAGATTTGTTGATTGTACCTCAAACATAACTGGGTTTGTGAAAGACTCACTCCAATCTTTGTACACGACTCGTAATCGATGTCCATGTCGTTTCCCAGTTTTTTTCGAGGCTTTTTTTAATCGAGCCCGCTGGCACGTCAGTGTACATGCTTGCGACTGGTCAAACACAAGTAAAAGATTTACGGTGACGACATGTAACACTCTTTTGTATAGAGATGTTGGCTCTGAGAAGAGCCGTTGGTGCAAACATATGCCTTGAACCAAGACTAGCCAATTTCTTACAATATGAGAAGGGTATTTGGTATGAGATTATACTTTACTGTGACATCTAAGAACAAAACAGTTCAGAATTTCAATTAAAACCGATTAAATGAACGTTTTGTTTCCAATTAAAAACTCTTAAAACAACAACAACAACAACAACAGCAACAACAACAACAACAACAACAACAACAACAACAACAACAACAACAACAACAAACATGTAAAACACTGCAGGATAAACTACCGCATGTCAAGGATAAAGAACTGCAAACGTGAGCATGCAAAATCATGGAGAGAAAAATCCTTTTGCAAAGCATGAGGTATCAACGAACGCTAAATAATTAGTGAGACAGGTCAAACAAGCAAACAAACAAAAATACCAAAAGGTACTGACCAACTTGACATTTAAAAATCCGTCCCAAAAATTGCGTCACAGTAGTGCGTCCAAAGATGAGCACGAAAATATATAAAAAGTAATAAATTATATCTATACTTAGCCATACAAATCAAACCCAATGTGTTTTCTCGAATACAGGAATTAGACAGCTCATCCTACTTCAGACAGAAACCAAAGGTCATAGTCACTCACCATGACGACCTAGATGACGTTTCCCTTGGGAGGAGCAGCAGTAACGGTACGTAAATACTTACACCTTGAGGGCTTTTTCCAAACCTCGGCCTGGGCTCAGGCACCAGCTTGGGCTACGTCACCAATTTTGAAGCCAGTGGGCCATACAGGCACACTGCTTCAGCATCAAACGGAGGCCGGAGCCTGAGCCGATGTTAAGAAAACACGGCGTGCTTCGGCTATTATTATTATTATTATTATTATTATTATGCATTTAAGTACGCTATTCATAGTAAAACCATATCACAGCGCTTACAATAGAAAGAGCAATATATTAAACATTATACATTATACATTATACAAACAAACAAATCAATTAGGAAAGAGGTATGTTTTGAGAACCTTCTTAAACACATCCACTGATCGAGCAGATTTAATATAAGAGGGAAGTTCATTCCACTCCTTAGCTGCTATTACAGTGAATGTACGATCTCCCGCCTTACTACGAGTCATGGGAAAAGTAAGGCGAAATGGATCTGCATTGGAGCGAAGATTTGTACGCAAAGGTCGATACAACTCAAGACATTCATTAAAATACACTGGTGCCTGATTGTGAAAGAATTTGTAAACGAATAAAAGAATCTTGAATGCAATCCTCTGTTTTATTGGTAACCAATGAAGCGATCTTAGAAGAGGCATGGCATCATGACGGCGATCTAACCTAAAGATAACGCGAGCAGCCCAGTTCTGCAAACTTTGAAGTCTCTTAATATGCACCTGTGGGACTTCAGTAAGCAGCCCGTTACAATAGTCTAACCGGGAAAGAACATGGCTGCGAATCACATGATGACATGCCTCTTCAGATACATACTTCCTTATCTGTGACACATTTTTTAACTGAAATCGAACAGACTTGCAAAGTTGGTCTATTTGGTTAGACATAGACATATTGCAATCAAAATATACACCAAGGTTCTTGACTGATGTTGATGGTGCAATCTGAGTGGTTCCAAATGTAAAAATGACATTATTCATGTTGTGCAAGTTGTGTTTAGAGCCAATTACCAAAAATTCTGTCTTTTGCTCATTAAGTTTAAGTTTGTTTTTTCCCATCCAATTACTTATATCCATAACACATGCTGAAAGGGTTTGCAATGCTGTATCTAGGCTATTTGGTTGCTTAGGGTCAAATGAAACATACAACTGTGTATCATCTGCATAAGTGTGATATGAAACCTTATGATGTCTAGCAATATCTGGGACAGGTAACGTGTATATAGTATAACCAATGGGTCCAAATACAGAGCCCTGAGGTAGACCAACTGTGTTGGTAGCCACTACCGAATGTTTCGGCTACGGCTTTTAAAGCAACGTCTGCCTGTTTGAAGCCCCAGGCCAAAAGTGTATGCTGTCAAAATTGCTAACAGAGTCAATGCCGCAGCCTCAGCTGGAGCCAATCCGCAGCCTAAGCCAGAGCCTAAGCAAGAGCCTAAGCCAGAGCCTTGATTTCGATAAGCCCGAATAACAACTGTGACGTAAACAATAAGACCATGTTACCTGTGACATCACATGTTTACAAAAGAGCCACAGAACCTGGACTTCCTGCAGGCAGGATTTGTACACGGCTCAATGGGAAAATACTTTAAATCTTTCATTTTATGGAGATTGCACTGTCCGATTGTCATCAACTTTGGATATGAAGGAAAGGGGCACATCTCACAACTAGTTCAGCTCTCATTTTAATTGCCATTGAATTTATGTGGAAATTATGATACAAAATGTAAAATTTCTCATAATTATGTCCTATGCAGTATCTTGCCTGCCAGTAATTGCCCTGGAATGTACAAGGTCACTCTTTTGTAAACAAGGGTCACATGGTCTATACAGCTGCTTCGCGCACATTTCTCAGGGAAGTAGTCACATGCAGTATACATATACGACACGTGCCCCATGTCTGCTATGACCGCATTTGCTAAGCGTTGGATCACCTACTGTTTTTTCTTGTCATTTTGTACACGCAATGTAACTTGTTTTTACTGTTCCCTCTAAGAACGCAAATGGAAATGAGCTTAAGTTATTGGCTTTATCGTGTATCCTTTGATGTTATAATTCATTTCATTTCCCTTGTCTATGTTTTTTTTTTAAACTGTATTTTCCCATGCTTCTTGTTTTGTTTTTTTTTGTGTTTTTTTGCCGAATATTAAATCAAGATACGGACTATTAAACCATATATATTGTAACCAGCGGGGGCTACAGCCGCCCTCCACAAAATGAGATCGAAGGGGGCACAAATGAATGTTTCGATACATTAAACAGCCCCCAATTATTTCTTTGCCCCGCTTGTCTCCCCCCCCCCCTCCCACACACACACACACACACACATCCTTACACATGGCCAGTTGTGGGGTACTTCATTGTTCAACTTATTGTCCCTTTTCTAAAGAATTCCCTTGTGGGGTCCTTTTGTTCCTATTGAATTTACCTTGTGGGGTCCATTGTTCTTTTGTTGTCAGGACCCCACAAGTGCCGATGTGTAAGCCCACACACGCACACATACAAATGAAAATGTCTGGATCCGCCACCGTTCATTAGCTCACGCCACCCAAGTTGTCTCATTGATATAATTCAACTGACTAGTAGGTTGGTATTCCCCTTGAGGTAACATTTCATGCGTGGACATGTGAAAATGAATCATTAAGCCTGATACCGTTTGGGTCGATAGTCACGAACCCTAATTTTCAGGGTGTTTACATTGCGGATCTTGGACTCAAAATAACGGTCTGGTTCCGTATAAGTCACAGTAACAATCTGTGGGTCTTTCGCTGTGCTGCAACTCCACGGTTCCCGATTGGGGGACCATATGGTATCTTCACGGGAGAACATGACTTCAATTTGGGTATAAGTGTAATCCAACTTGGGTAATCATTGAGAACAATTCTTTCTCTGCGGTATAAATATGATACTTGCTGTGGGTGACAATGACCGTGTAGACTTTGCCCAGATTGTGTTGTTGTTAGCCCATGATTGTATTTGCCGATTGGGGACCATTAATATCTCCAACGTGAGAAGAGGATTCCCAGCGAGGTAATGCGTATCCCAATTGGGATAGTTTAGTAGACAACCTGGAGAAGCAGTCTAAGCTTGATGCTTGTTTAGTATTATATCCATGTACACACGTAGATCGACATGGCTGAGCGTGCCACATGACGTTGAGGTGACGTCAGATCATGATGTCAAGGGGTTTTCCCTCAATAATGTCTGAAACGATATAGGCGTATTGTGATTAAAATGTTCGTCTAAAAATGCTTTGACTCGTAACATTCATGTGAAGACTTTACGAATGCAGAGGTGTGCACAACTTGTTTGGGGTGGCTCAACGTACACAGACGTGGACTACTCGAATTTTCATCCGAGTGCGTGGTAAAGGGGTTTCCCCTGATCGGCCACTACGTTGATCAACACATTAACTAACCCCTTGCCTTCCTGATCTCCCCCGTGCGGCTAACCAAGGTGAATTTTCATCCGAGTGCGTGGTAAAGGGGGTTTCCCCTGATTTTCCACTTCGTTGATTAACACTCTAACCCCTTTCCTTACTAATTCCCCCCCCCCCCCCTCCGTGCGGCTAATCATGTGTACGAATAGATGGTTTGACGAACACAATGTCTTTATATAAATGAAGCGCTAAGTCTGTATTTTTATCATGGGATTTCCCCTTTGGACAGAATATGTATTGTCTTTATTCTACCCAACCCCACCTACTACCAATTAATTCAGCGAATTGGTATTCAATGCATCTCCATGTAGTTTTTTTCTTCAGGCAAGCTCATGTTTTTTTTTTTTCAAACCCGTTCTTATAGGTTAGCATATTTTTGTGGTACCTTCAGGCCTGATACTTCACGGAGGCAACGGAGGCAATTGCCTCCAGTGCCCCTGGTCATGCCTTGGTGCCCTTGAAATGTTCCAGTACACATTTACAATTTCCTCATAGAGGTGCCCTTTATCAAGAAGAAAATGCCTTGGTGCCCTTGCCCTTTCAAGAGCGAAGCATCGGGTCTGTACCTTGTTCAATTTAGGATTTGCTTCACTCATTAAGTCAATGTCTACGTCTTCATTAAGTTTCTGCAATGAATATCACCGAATCGGCGATTACAACCGAGTATTATTTACTGTCGCATAAGCACACATCTCTAATAAGAAATTTATACAAACATGAGATTTATGTGAAACAAACACCAACTTGCAGACCAACTTGCAAGCTTCTTTTTATCAATTACTTTTGCATTAATAATATTTTCTACAACCGTTTATTTCAAAATGATGTATCGTCGTTCAACTTTTTTCTGTCACATATCAGTATAGTCTTTCCTGCAACGCCCATATTCATTTTCAAACGGGCTATCGGGCAAAACGTTTAGATGCAATCCGTAACCTGACACGAAAGGCTGGTCCGTTTGCGAATTTCACCGCCCAGGCTGACGTACACTGTGGAAATCTGACATAGCTTCGTAAGCCATGTTTATATTGAACATACAAGTTCGGATTCGGTTTTCCTACTCACCAAATGAACACTATCAAGCGTCACATCGGCTATTTAAACGTCGGTCTTCATGCTCAATCAGCGAAATTAAATTGATGTGTAAAAAAAACAGAAAGGCTGCAAAAATCAATTGAAACTAATTAAAAAAAAAAACAAAAAAAAAAAACGAAACTTGAATCTTTTTTTGTACAAATTGTCGAGTTGAAGTTGGGTCATGCCTGGGCTATTTTTATCGAACGCAGCGGAGGATGATCCGTCTGATAGTATCCAAGTGTGGTTTAATACGTATAACACACGCACTTTTTAAGGTTGGTATAGCCGGTTACACCAGAGCCTTATAAATGCGGGAGCAAAGTCACAAAGTTACCATACTTCAACACACCGTGGTGCCGGTAATAATTATAGTTGAATTTTCAGCACTGAAAATTAAAATGGTATTCCGGACCATGCTCTTGATGATGAACCGTCGTCCCGGGTCCAGCACCTCCCGTCGTCGCTCCACAAATGTTCCCGCACGCCGAAACCGAAACGCCCGTGCTCTCTCAATGTTCCGCAATCAAATCAATGTAGACGGTGAATATAGTGTTTCATTCGGATCATGGTTAAAACCATAACATTGTATACTGTATATCGGCGAGTTGACCTTGTTGTAACCGAGTTGACATTAACCGACTATGTTCCTTGTTGTTCCACAGGTTCGCAAGATTCCACTACCAGCGACAGTAGTTCACTGAGGGTCCCCTCACCGGAATTTCTGCAGACTAAGGCAATATTCACCAAGGCGAAATCGGTAAGATCCTTGTTTGATCGAAAATGCATACACTTCAACTTGTTTTGATCTCTCCATTCTATTTACCCGCGATGAAACGAAAAGATGGAGTAACGCGTTCATACAACAATTGCCAGAAAATGTTCAGTTTTTATATGTTTTATATTTTTCTTCCCATGTGTCTGTTTTTTTTTTGTTCCCCACTTCGGCGTAAATACAATGATCTGGGTTCTACACCAATCCAAGCTTCAAGGATTGTTGGAATCAAACTAGGGTCTTTTACTAGTCATGTTTGAGGGTACAACCATATGTAAATCTCTTTTGGAAGGAGTGTTGGCTCTGTTAATAAATAAATGAAATAATAATGGTAAACGGTTTAATAAGTTATGTTTAAAGCTGTGCTTGGTGTGGATAATGAGAAGCAACCATTACTAGTAAATCTTGCGGGTACAACCATGTGTAAAATCTTTTTTTAAGAGAAATGCCGAGGCTCTGAGACTAGTCGTTGGTTTGGTCTCGACGTTTCCAACAGAGTTCTCTGCTCGTCTTCGGGAGAAAGAGACGATGAAGACGAGCAGAGTACACTGTTCGAAACGTCGAGACCAAACCAACGACTCGTCTCAGAGCCTCGGCATTCCTCTTTAAAAAGATTTACACTGGGTTGTACCCGCAAGATTTACTAGTAATGGTTGCTTCTCATTATCCACACCAAGCACAGCTTTAAACATAACTTATTAAACCGTTTACCATTATTATTTCATTTATTTATCAATTGTTTGTGTAACTAAACGTATTTATAGTTAAGATTCGTGAAATGGGGTTAAACATTATTTGATTTTTTCATTTCTTTATATCGTTGGCTTGTTTTTGTGAACCTTTTTGGAAAAATCCAATTTTGAATAGATGACTTACCTTGAATTTCCTAAGCAAACAACAACATTTCCACAGTATTCTCGGCATTTCTATAAAAAAAAAAGTAGTGATATTTTTGTGTGAATTTTCCTCGGCTGTAGTTTTTATTATGTTAACTTCCCTGGGGTCTTCTAACCATGAATGGACACAATCCAGAAATAGATTGTTGGTACACTGCCAGTATCCCAATTCATGCCCATTTAACGCTATTAATAGACAGTGCGCATGCGCGAGAGTCACTTGTTTTTTAGGGGGAAACCCCCTCGGTGGGTTGTTGGATGACAACACCGCCGTCATGTGATCGACGTGACGATGAGCAGCGGGGCTTCGTGGAAAACATCCCCCGCGAGCTCAACTTCCGAGTGTCGACTTCGTGAGCCGCGTTCACTATAGTATCCGTCTGTGTGTAGGGGACACTTTCATTGGATGGGCAATATAACCTAATAGGCTGACGAGTCATGAGGTGGCGAGCTGCAGCCCGCGGTCCGTGTATTAATACATATATTAGTTTGACGACGGAGAATTGATGATCACTACACTACGGCTCATGGGTTTTTACTGACGTAGTACATGATTCTCTCTTGAGTACGCGGAGTCACACTCCTTCCTACACGGTTTATAACCGATGATCATAGTTTGATAGAACAGAGTTGACGCGGGCTGACTCAACGTTCAGTGGACATTACTATCACTTGGGTAAAACCGATGAATGAAATGCCCAATTCTGGATTTTACTCAATGATTTCGTAATCGGTTTGTAACGGTCGTTTTCAACTCGTGGCCAGCTTGGTACCCAGACGGGGCACTGTCTCCCCCCATGCCAGTGTCAGCTTTAAGGACCACGGTCACTGCAGTCCGGAGGTGCCTAATCAAAATGAGACGCGAAACATTATTTCGTCTGTTGCCGAGAGGTGTGTCGTCTGACGCTGTCCTTTGTCACCCTTCCCAACACCAGGTTACATCCAGCAGTGACGTGGAGGACGACGAGCCTTCGGCCCGGCCCCCAACTTCGAGGATCCATCAGCGGAGGGGTGCAGTCATCTCTCAAGTCCCACCATCAAGCTCTGATATCGCCGACGACGATGGCGGTGGCAGCGGTGTCAGGTAAGGCAAACCGAAAAACTTTGAAAACTAAAACATTTCTCCTCTGAAAGCTGTGCGACTGGGCCTTCCATAGAGGGCCTTCTGATCACACAATTTTGTTCTGAGCAGTTCGGTGTTTTTAATTATTGCCGTACGGGTAAAACACAGTAAAACTACACATGTATAGCTGCCTGCATGGTTTTTTGGTTCTTCAAAACGCTCGACGTGGTATTGATTGCAATGTATACTTTTTGAAGTGCATCATCACGAGCTCCGAGGGGGGGGGGGGGGGGACGTTCTACTCTTGTCTCTATCAGTGAAAGTCCTTGCCTGGTTTATGTGATGTGCTGGACAGGCCCATCATAAGTGTCTTACTTATTTGTGCTTTGTTCATTTTTGTTTTGACTTTAGCTTTCAGATTTTCTTTTTTAAATCACAGCAGATTAATTAGTGATTAACTTGTTATGATAGTTGTATCCTACTTAAATCTTACCGCATTCAGAGGATGGCCTCTCAGATTTAAGAACTCCCTTTTTTTTCATGTGATTTTTTTTTCACCGATAAAAGGAAAACCACTGGTTGTGGATAAAGAAATATATTCATTTTTCTTACATGCAAACGAAACATTTAGCAGCAACCATCGTTCAGTTCTAAGACCCTCCAACTACGTGTTGAGAGAATTCCGTAACCAACCGCCCCCACCCCTTCACCCCACCCACAATCCTGCTCACTTTTGTGTGTGAAAACGACCGTCAAATCAAAGAGTCAAAAATGTTTTCTGGTTATCAAGAACGAGGTTATGGGAAAATAATGATTTCAGTAATTATATGGAAATTAGCTGATGGCCTCACACTGAGTTCAAATTAAAGTCTCCCCTTGATGTTCAATGGTAAAAAAAAAAAAATAATAAATAAAATTGGGAAAAAACCGTTGACACCACAGCACAAGGATGTTTTTTTCTCCTGGTAAAGCGCGAGTTTTCCTGACTATTTTAATTGAGATCGTTGCTAATGCATCAAACAAGTCAGTGGAATGCAAAACAACAGGTTACCCATGCAAACACTAATCTGCATTGTAATGAAAGCAGCCAACAGTTATTTCAAATACGCTGGTACGTAAAACGCGTAGACTTTCCCTACGATTGTTATGTTAATTTTATTCAGGAATATTCATTGGCTCATTATTGGCTGTAATGAGACCATGACCAGACTGATGGGTGAATCGTGCATGTATTGCATTCAGGAGGGATTGAATTTTTATTTTATTTTTTTTTTTTTGGTTAATTTTTTTTTCTCCATGTAAGTAAGTTATATGTCATGTTGTCCTCTTGCAACTCTAAATTGATTATAATCGAAAGTATTGCAGCATCTCTTCTCGGGTGGCTAATACGAGGCAATCAAGCAGTGCTACACTTTCCATTCATGTGGAAATCTAGAATCCAATTATATAGAGTAACGCTCAGATATACAATCAAATTGATTAAACGCTTGCTCAGACGAGCAAAAAAACTTCCCAATTTTGTCGCACACCTAATTCGATAACGGCTTCATTATATACACTCTGTACACTGCTTTTTTTATATACAGTACAGCATTAATTGCTAGTTATAGTATTTTGACATTTTGTTACTGAAATTTACCCCCTTTTTCATTTGCATAAAACTTTAAATGATCCAAGTAAAATAAAAACTTTTTTTATTCAAAGTATTTAATCTATACTTTTGAATGCCTTATCGAATGATACAAGCTGCCGTTAAACATGAGTTGAAATATAACGGCATGCGTGTTTGTCTAGCCGGCGGAGGTATCAAGTACAGTGCTACTGATAGCAATGGGATTCGATGAACTACGTCATCAGCGTGGTACAGAGGAAATGCCTTGTGTGAATATAGTCCCATGGTCTTCAAAACCTAGTGGCATACTCATATACGATTGTTGATGGTTGATGTACATATGCCCTGTTTGATTGTTCATATGCCTAAATTAGTTTTTTATACCGGGCTCCTTTTGGCGGTTGCTATTTTTTTTAGAGGGATGGGTCATTTGATCTTTAATTAATTTGTGTTTTTCAGTATATTTCTGGCAGTTTTATCCATTCTGTAGTGTATGTACATGTACATGTATTGACTTTGTAAAGTGACTGTTGCTTTTTTATTGTGTTGTAATTTGAACTTGGTAACTTAATGAATTGTTTTAATTGCAGTTATTGTCATGCGCCTGCGAACATCTTGTATGGAGTAGCCGCAATATAAATTAAATTGTTGTTATTATTATTATTTATGGATTGTATATAGTCATACCGTAAGAATAAATCATCTTTTCTTAGATTGCAGAGCTTCCTTTTGAGTTATGTTAGGTGCTGTTTAATTATGCGCAGTGTTTTCACGGATAAATGTATAAATACATACCCCGGGCTGGTGTCAATGTAACCACCTCCATTGTAAAAGTTCTGAAAGGGCCAGTCCCGGAGAGAGCGATTCGTATAGTCGCACCGAAAATGTGCTGAGTCATCCACTCTCTTTTGCTGACGTCTGGTGGGAGCAGGCCTGATCAAATCATTGAAGACGACATTACAATTATTTCCATTACGACCGCAATCCCACTGGAGCTCAAAATGACCAAATTCCATTCAGCAATGGCCCTCGTCTGGCCGAGTAAAGGGTTTAATAATAATAATGAAAACGAAAATGCAAATGCAGTTGGCTTGAAATGAACAAAACTAATTACAAGGAAAGGTTTCACTTTGACAGTAAAGTAAATTAAGTGTATAGCTTTTGTATGCAAGACTGGACACCATTCCGTGTCTAGACAGTGTCTGGTCAAATTAAACTAATGAGCTGGTTCACACCATTCTTTCAAATTAAAGCAAGTCAACGTGTACGTGGTTTGATAAACTCTTTGGCCTATTACTACTGGTGCTTATTTACGTCTTTGAAAAAAAATAGTTTGACAAATTTTTTGTAAGGGGACTCTGTTGCACGTGGGATTTCTTTCCTACCCCGCCCCGTGTGTGCACTTTGGTAGTTGATCTGTCTTTGTGGTAGTCCTGGATGAAGTCCGCGTTCGCCTAAACCCTACAGTGGCTGGTCCTTTTTGGGGCTTTAGTCTTCGTGGACTCATTTTTAAATTCTGTTTCTTGAAACAACTCCCAATATTTAGATGATGTCAATACGATCTGCGCAGTTAATGATGGACCTTGTCCAATGGGTGAATGAGGATCGTTCTTGTATTCGCCAATCAGTCAGGAGTTTAGTGGACTGACCTCCCAATTAAGGACATGACGTGCTTGTTCCCTTGGGACTGCTCGTTAGCTGGCCTACTCGATAATTACATTCTACCCATTCCCCTCACCAACGACAGGTTTTTTTTGTTTTTTGTTTTTTTTTGCTAATTATAGTATTGCGCAACTAGACAAAGAAGACGATGGTTGGTCTTCACTACTACGTCCTTTAATTCCGTTTCCGTGCACACCAGGTATCGATATTGTAATTGGCTGCAGCCTGCAGAGTTTATAGTTACTGCGACATGGGAGATTTTGAAGCACTAAGTTACAGCAGACATACTAGTAAGTTTCCATTGTTGACGTATAGTTTTGAGAGCAATGGATTTACCTGGTAAGTTTGCTGCCACCTAGCGTCCCGTTGCATAAAGCACAATCAATATTGGCGAACTGAAACGAGACTAAACCCTAACAATTTGGGGCGGTGTTTGTAACCCAGAAAAGAACCATCAGATTCCCCCGTGGGTCAGTATGCCCCATTGTGCTTCATCGCAATTGACTCGTGAACGTGTCGTCTGCTGCAGCCGTTTATTTTGTATTTGGCTTTGAGTTATGTTGCTTGAGGTTTTTTTTTTTTTTTTTTTTTTTTTTTTTTTTTTTTTTTTACATTTTATTGATAGTAGGTGTTTCTCTGAAAAGCAACGGGAACGAGTGTTAATTTGTGCAGTGGTTAATAAATAAATACGAATGTAAAGTTTAGCTTAACGGGACTTACTCATGTAGAAGACTGGCAGATGTACCTAACACGTTAAAAAATGTTTTATTTATGGTAACTTCTCCCCCAACATTTGTAAGAACTTCACACCAAACGTCTTGCATCGAATCCAATTGAGGCAAACAATTTGATATTAAAATGCACACCAAGTTCTAGGGATGTATGCTATTTGCATACAAACATAATGTGACGCGATTTGAATTTCTGTTGTTTTACTAGTTACTAATAGTAATTGTGAAAAGGGATAAAACATTCCCTTGTCCCATGCACTTGTTTTCGAAGAGTAAATTAAAAGCACTGACTGGTTTCGGTTCAATCCCTGGTTTGGTTTACACAGACGAACCGGATGGCTGCTTCTAGATCCCGAAAAAAAAGCAGTTTCATGAAGATCACTTTCTCCCATTAATTTCCTATGATTTCATCGAAGCACTTAACATTAGATGAATGATGAGCACTTTCTTGAGGAGGTATGACACACCGGCCACCTCACCATCAGGCTTCATCTTAGCCGGCATCATTTTCACTTTTGCTGTCGAGGAAAATTATGTTGTAGTCCATTAAGAGCTTAAAAGGAATTTGATTTTAACGGTTCATACTGTCTTACTCTGTCAGGAAAGAAAAAACTTTGAGCAAACTTTTATCTGGTTCCACAAGACAACGTTTGACTCGTTTTTTTTAAAACTGGAATCGACTCCGTACACGAGGTGTATGACGTGAGAAACACCAATCTAAGAATTGTCCCCATCCCATCAAATGCAAATAAGTATTTTTTTCGTTACTCTATCCTGTTGTAATTAGGTCTTCAATGACGAAAGTTGTGTCAATGATTGAAGTCTGATTGAATTCTGAAGTCTGAAGTTTTTTTGTACCTCTTTTAGCAAAGAATTCAAGAACGAGTTCACACTCACAAATCTATTGGCTGTACGCAGTATCGAATGTTTTTGTTTGTTTGTTAACTTAGCCAGAGACATTGAGCAGTTGATGATTCTTTTGCTAAGAGGTGCTTCAACCTCCCCGAATGACTTGGGATCCTTGTCACATAAAATGACAATTTAACTTCCAACGAAATCGTCGAATTGAAAAAAAAGTAGGAGCTTTGTTTTATAACTTTCTTTTATTATAAAACTTGATTTGGTTGTAGCGCCCACAAAGTGAGGGTTATGATTTTCATGATTGTTCAGGACATACGGTACTTTGTTCACGGTGCAGATATATTTGCACAGCAGAGAAAAGAACACGCCATGTAGATATGAAAGCGTTCTTGGTTTAAATTGGTATCATGTCCCGGGAAAATAGTCAAATATGATATGCTGTCAGTTCCACAATATTGTGCTTGAAGTTTGACTAAAATATATGCAGTTTAAAAAGGGAGGATCGGTGCCAAAAAAAGACGTGTATCGATACACACATTACACTGAAAACACTGTTTGAACTGCCATAGCTTTTTTTCAGATGGTTGTTCCTTATTGGGGTTTGCTTGTTTGTTTATCCTTAAAAAGAAGAACTCTCCTGCGACGTTTTTGCATGGTCAATTGGCGCAATATCATTCAGTGCCTTCCATACACGCCATTTTGATGAAGCAGCTGTTTTGTGTATAAACATTGTTGTTCGGACACACTGTTTGATACCGTTCCCGGCTTTCAAGATAATAATTGAAGTTCCCCGGGGCCGAGTCGTCTTCTAAAGCACATCATTAAGTCCAATTTATATTAACAATGTCACTCCGGTAAATTTATCTCAAAGCCCAAAGATGTTTTGGAGAGATTAATTCTATTCTTAGTGGGACGTACTTGAATAAATTTTAATTTGAGCCGTTTTTTTTGTAGATTAATACATAGTCGGGTAGGATTGGTGCCCTCGTGTGCCCGTGGCAGACTGTTGGAAATATTCCAGAAAGTATTACTGCTGTTCCGGTTAATTTTATTCAATGTGATAAGTCCAAATTACCTATATATAGCATTGAACGAGTGTACCCGTCTAAAACTTTATCCACTAACGAGCTAAAAATTCATATGTATGCGGCCTTAAGATGTTAGTTTTTTTAAGAACATCTTTCGTTGCAGAAGAGTAGCAGGCTGTTATTCAAGGGTCCATTTCACTGAAATAAGGTGTATATAATCGTACCGGGTATTGTGCTACATCTCTTTTTAACTTATATAGCTCAAATCTGTTGGCTATTGGTTTGTCCTCTAAACAACACAGCACGGAAACGTTTGAGCTGTTTTTCTGCAAATATTAGAGCCCGTGTTGAAACGAATCGGCGTCACAATCCAGTTTAGAAATGTGAGCCTTAAAAATCATCAGCTACACACGAGCCCTACTCTTTAAGGAACGTTTATTGTGTCAACCCCCTCCCCCGTGCGCATACCCCGCCCTCAGATTAGTAGTAATAACTTGTTCAGTAGGCTACAATGTGGGGGTTTCAGAGCAAACTATGACCCGGGTGTAATTAGGACAAGTCCACACTATTCACGGCTCGGTGTGCCTTTTATTTTACAAGTTCCTGGCAAATGCTGAACGAAAAAGGCAATCAATTATTCCGATTTAGCATCAATATAGTATCATCATATTCTACTAGAGGTGTTGTGATATAATCTATGAAACTGATCATAGTAAAATGATTGAGACAGACTTTAGGATAAAATACTTACACTTCTTTTATTGCTTTTTTATTTTATTATTATTATTATTATTTTTTTGCCAACGCGATGTGATTACGGAACCACTTTCAGCCGATGCACTGCATTTCCCATCTTCAGCGCCGTATCATGGTTTCATTGCAGTGCAAACTTGTCCATCTATGCCTTGGAGTTGTCGCAATTGACACTTTGGGTTGAGTCCGTGTAGGAGGGTGTCGACCCGAATTAATATTCACCTGTTCGCCCATGGACAAACAATCTAAGCGTGGAAACTCACACACAAAACATCGACTGTCTGCTGCCCAGGTAGATGCATTCTGAAGGCTGTGAATTGTGATTACAGCTGGGAAACTAATTAATTTTAGGCATGCCATATCATTTTGGTCAATGCATTTTTGTTTTATTGGTTATACTAATTTTTGGGCTCTGTGTTTGGAAAGCGTTTGTTTTGTTCCGGCCCCTTTTTGTCCAGTTTGTTACTTGTTTTTCTACGATCCGGATAAAACAATATTCAGCGGGGTTCAGTAAACTCAATAGTGATACTGTAATATTTGGGAATCTACTTAACAGAAGATGTAATGTACGATTCACATTAAAACAAGACATTCTTCTGTCTGTAACGTCTTTAAAAACATTTTATATGTACACATATATATAATAATTTGGTTGAGCAAAACAAATTTGGTTGATGCCGGACTATATATATATATATATATATAGGCCCTATATATATACAAGATTGGTAATTATATAAAGTGATAAAAGAAGTACGATATTGATAATTATATAAATTGATAAAAGAAGTACAATTTGATAATTATTTGAACTGATAACAGAAGTACACGATTGATAATAAAAAAAAACTAATAAGTTTCAATCCGAAAGCTAATTCAGACCAGTACCAATCCTCCAGAGAAATAATTCCATCTGAAACACTGTCAAAGTCAAGAAAATAGTATTTTAAGACACCCCCCCGTTGCTTAATTTGATTGCCGTATAGTCGAAATAAGCCCGACATGAAACGTACCTACTGACAAAACGGAACAAATTCTATGTTGTTTTCACTCAAATGGGACCAACTATATAGTTCATTGAAAAAAATACTTCACAGGCTTGCTTTTGTACGGTTGTTATGCTGAGGAATATCACTGACCAAAATAATAATGTCAACAATTTTGTGAATTAATTGCAGTATTTGATATGATAGCTCACAAGGGAGTCCCCCCATCGACTTTACTGTTCAATCGTGACGTCGTCAAAACCTCAGTATTTGCGTTTTATGCAGGTATTTTTTTTTGTACCCAGGATTTTACACACGTCATTCAAAACCGACATTAAAACACGGTTCAACTCGTAGAAGCGAAACCATTAAGAATGTGATAATGCGGTAACACTGCGTGCCTCCCCTGGATTTATGAGGAGGAAAAACTCGGCCAAAAATTACAAACCGTGCTCAAAGCGCCTTCTGCCGGACTTGCTCGCTGCTGTTTGTTATGAAATTATACAGTGGAAAAAATTTACCGCTTGAAAGACACAATATATCTGGTGCCTGGAGCTGTGATGCCACGGCGTGGCTATTTATTTAATAATGTGTATTTTGTTGCCATGCATATCTTTTATGTACAACACTGGGGGATGAATTTTGTTTTGACTCTAAACAATGCAGTGAGGATTCATAATGAGGTAGCAGTTTTTCTCCCTGCATGCACATACTTTTATACAGGTGTATCATGTTTTTGTTTTTCGAACACGTTTTTACAATCAACGCATTATTGTGTGTGGCTTCCCAAAAGTGAGATAAATCTTAGGGCCATGTCAAACGGGGCAATTTTTACGGGCAACTTGGAGGCAACCAACTGCACCGCATGCAGAAGAAACACTTTGGGAGCACAGGGGTTAGTTTTCTAACAATGTCTTACAATCCTCAAGAAAAATAGGTGAACATTCAAATGTGAATGCCTTTTCTTCTTGGAGATTGCCTGGAACTGGTTGCCTGTAAATTGCCTCGTGTGACGTGGCCCTTAACCTGCATGTAGGTCTATGACTGAGCGATCGCGAAATATGAAACACGTCGTCTGCCTTTTGGTTCGGTATGGATGTATTCATTAAAACCGGAAATTCAACGCTCGTACCGTCTCAGTGTGTAATGTTGTGCAGATAATCCCACCAATTGATGTGGTTCGTAGAAAAGTAGACGATGCCGGGGAAACATTTATCAATTGCCGGAGCACTCATGATGTATAAGGGTTATATGGATTCTGAGAAAAGGAATGACTCCGGTCGATCCCCTTCAATAATCCGTACAACCTTCTTAAAATGAAGTATTGCTAATCGGGGGGAAACCTTACAACAAGCCGCTTCTCCTTTTGCTTGGTTACATTTGACAGCAAGAGTTTGACTTCTGGAGTGCTGAGCTAAGGTTCTTAACTAATGGGCTATAATTGCAAATAGCCGAAGATGTTTCAGATCTGAAATGTAGTCTGAATTAATCTCATTAATCCATTCTGAATTCAGATATTACTCAGGTTAAGATTCTAAAACCAGGGAATTCAGATTTTACGATATGTTCATAACAATGAAGTCCGTTTGTGTTTAATCCATTGTAAAGTGCTCTGAGAAGATGTCTGTATCGCTATAAAAAAAACATGCATATTAATTTATTATTGTTATTATTATTTTTATTCAGCAAGCCAAAAAAAATTGGCAGGAAAAAATCAAAGAATTTTTAGTGGTTAATATTCATCGGGTGCCCAGGGACAATTTCACAGTAAGACCTCGGTAATCCTAGGAATAGTAATGGGTTGATGGAAGAGACGGTGTCGTGGTTTGTAGCCGGCATCTTTTAGTGTGGACTGAAGGAGATACCACAGTGAAAGAGACACCGTAATGTATGTAATGCCACGGGGAGAACGGGGTTTCGGGTTTCATGGATACATTTCACGTGTTAGCGAGCAATTTAGGATTTTGTAGAGGTAGTTTTTACTTGGCCGTGCTTATGCATATACTGTTCAAGAGTATAGAGTTTACAATGTTTCGATGACTGTGTAAGAGCCGATGAGGAGAAACGCGAGTTGTACACACGTGAATGACCTCAACCCTTGTTGTAATATATAACGGCGTGACGGTTAACTTTATGTGCACGTGATGTGAAACCATGACGTCGGTTAGTGGGATGATTCTGTCGTCAGTCACGTACAACATGCTACGATCGCCGTCGTCGTACTTTGGGTTTTAAACCGGGTTTTCCCATTATCGTCGGCGAAACAAACATCCAAGCGGCGTGTAATTGCTCCCCCACTCCGTTTTGTATTTTTTGAGCCCGAGATCGCAAGATCGCGTGACATGAACGCCTATTTTGACTGAGTAGTTTACATTATTTGTTTCCTTTTATAAATATGAATTGTTCAATAAATTTCAGTTGACCTATTAAAAATCGAATTCAAATCATGTCATGAATAAAACGAAGAGATGTAATTTCAACGTATAATTATAGTATGCGTATTTTAGTAAGCGGCAGACTTACAGCTTTGGACTCAAATCCTTTACAAATGTGACTAAATATTACTCAGGTTTTTTTTCATTCGCAATAGATTGACTATATTGATTGGAAGTTTGTTTACATATGTAAAAAGGGCACAATAGCAGTGAGATTGGCGCTCTGCGGTAAAACTCCATTTTGGTCAAACACATGTCCCCAACCTCCCCCCGGGCACGTCCTTGCTAAAGGATTTACGGTATGATTGGGTACGGAAGACCCATTGACTCGCTCTACATTACTGGAAGGTTTCGATTGGTATTCTTGTTAACCGTTGACATTTCGAGGAGATAAGGGGATTTGGATCTTGCTGTGGGGGCGACGAAGGTGTAAGAGAACCCCAAACAAAAGACTATATGTATAAAAATATCATGAACATGGGGGGGGGGGGAATATTCCATAGGTATGACGGGGTATTGTGTGGGGAATCAATCGAGATTGGTTCATCAAGTCAGTGGACCATAGTTATCACTTTAGGCATATACATCCCACTTCCAACAGCGTGATTAAACAGGACCACCGTTAGAACTCAATTGTTTTTAAAGTGAGGCATGCAACAGGTGTTAATTTCTGCACCAATACTATCGTGGTCAATGATCTTTAGTTTGTTCATGTAGGAGTATATGTCATAATCCTCCCCGATGAGAAAGAGAACTTAAGTTACAACCGAAAGGACAACTGCCGCCGTTCAAATCTTTGCTTTCACCCACGCGGTTGAATTCTATCATACTCAATTTTCGATCAACAAGGCTGTTGTACCTTCGTTTGACAAACCCCCCCCCCCAAAAAAACAAAAAAACAAAAAAACAAAAAAACAAAAAAAAAACGAACAACAGCATTTCAAAACACTTTGACGATTCCTGTTTTGTTTATTTTCTTGATCTGGGTTGCATTGGCAAACAGACGGGCACGCACACCAGTTGCTATTTTCCAAAAATGTTCTCAAAACACAAGTTCAGGCACGTATGCAGGCGGACGGTCTTTGTCAACCTCGTTCTTTCCCCCCTTGTGAACAGCTCACTTCAGCCCACACACTGTCGCCCCCTCACTCAGTCACACAGTAATATATATATATATAACGTATGCATTGTCATCAAATGTTTGATCGATGGCTCGGAATTGGTCATCCCAGATTATTATTATTTTTTTCCCCGTGCCCTTGTTTTCGAAAAGAATCTCTCGTTGGGAATTATACACGATGTATGCGACACTGATCGGTGTTAGGTTCCGTCAGCTTTATTGAGTGTCCAGGTAGCTTTAAGTACGGAGGGGTGAACCCCGTTTAGAGTAACATCGTATTTTGATAGTGTTAGGTTCATGGTTTTGTTGATATCTTTGGTACGGTACACAAGTTTGACATGAATACTCGTACTGATTGTGACAATAGTGTGCGGCGGAACACGCCAAATAACTGTCTCGTGTTTAACATTGTTCTAAATTCTTTAAAATCTTAATTAAAGGAGGCCTTCGATTTTCCAAAATGGGATTCAAATGTAGGAAGTTTTTATGTTTTTTTTGTCTGCAGCTGTTTACAAGAAACGGGTCCCGGTGGGACTAACTCCCCTCCACACCACGGCGATTCGCTGTTTCCACCTACGTTAGGATATGAACACAGATGCAGCATCATGAGCACCGCCAGCTCTACATTAGCAAGTAAGTTGGGGGAAAGAACTAACAAACAAGCAGACTTTTCACGATCCCTCTTGCTTTCTTCCTGCGTACATTACTCTCAGCTTGACAGTTAGTGGATTCAGGAGGAAATAATATGGACATTCTCGGAAGGGGGTAGGATAATGTGGAAGAGGGAATCAAGAGAGACAGGAAGATTTTAACTATGGAAGAGGATTAAGGGATTTACACGGATCGGTAACACGGAAGGACTGTTTCCACAGCAAGTATTTAGTAAATGAGTTACCTTTATCAGTCTGTAGTATCAACTTCATGAAGAAAACGAAACTTGCTTTTTTTCTCGACATCTCCTGTTTGTTTTTTTATGATCATTTCAACTATGGTATTTTCGTTGGGAACACAATGCTGCCAGCCTGGCCGCTGGCTGCCCGGGTAATCCCCTCTCCTCTCGGGGAGACAGCGCGACTGAGTGGGTGGCAAACTCGTGGGTTGCTGATACTAGAGAGACACACAGAGGGATATTCTAACATTTTGACTGAAAAATAATACTGCCACACTACATTATAAGCACCACTTGAGAATAATTTTGGTATCTCTAAGTACTGTGTAAAGCAGAGGTTGATAGACTTTTTACACGTTTACTGATGTGATGTAATAAAGCCTGAAAGTTTAGACCAATACTGCGGATTGAGACCTGATATTTCTCCGGACACTTCTTGAAAGGTTAACGGTGACCATGCGGGTGGACCTGAGGGCTTTGTTGAGTCAGGCTGGTCCAACGGGAAGGTGCTTGTTTATATGGGTCGATTGCGGGTCACAACAAGAACTCTGAGGGGAAAACGCAAATTCTAATCAAGAAATTGGATGAGAAATTATAAGTTATAGAAGTTTTTCGAAACGCACTTTGCTGTAACGGTGTTGTAGATCAGTGTTTTGGTGGGATGCTTGTCTAGACTTATTTTGCTCTTTTTTTGCGAATATGAAAAGCTTTTGAACTTTGACCATCCTTTACAGGTACTGAGTTCAAACTAATGTCCCATTATATCGTTAAGTATTTGATAGTGGGATTGTTCTCTTTGTTGCTATTTCGGTTGCAATTTACTTCTGAGAGCTGTTTATTGTTTGATCGTTTTAATGGCGTTTTGTTTGCTCACAGCATTTCTCAATGATGCATTTGTGTGAATTAAGAACTCTCGAACAGTAACACTGACGCCTCTTCTGTTTTGTTTTCCCTTTAATAGCTGTTGCTGCAGTGCATTTACAAGGTAAGCATATTCCGGAGATTGGAAAGTTATTCCAAAGGTAACCGCTTTTGGTCAACGATTTTGGATTGCTTTTATGTTTTATCAATCAGTTCACGAAATCAATGTGCATGCGTTTCTTGTGACTTTGGATAAAAAAACTTTGGTTACTTGTTAAAGTACTGTAGTCGTGGTTTGAACACAGTGTACAGTGCATAATATTTGTAATTGGTTTAATTTTAATGTTGGTCTTACTTATGTAGACTACATCGAGGCGAGTGCAACCGCCGGGTTCGACGGCAATGGATTCAACCAGGACAATAACGATGGAGCAGGTAATAATCAACACCTTATAGCCACTAAGACTTGACGAACAGCGTGTGGGCGTGTGTTTTTTAAAACACAATTTCACTATGTACAGCAACATAATCACAACAGAGGAGATGTGGTTTGCAAAAGACCAATGCTATCCCCCTGTGACTATTTATACTTAAAAACAAACCTGCAAATTCAAAAGAGTTTCAGACAAAATTCTGTCGGTGACATTTCTTAGTTTCGGTTGTCACTTTGACAACTCCCATCCCCACCCCCGTAAAACATAGTTCATCAAGACCGTCCATGCACTAGCCTCGTTACTATGCTTACGTGCTACCATGACATTGCCCTGGGGGAGAAAATGCACTCTTGCAATAATGATCTCTTTTTCAATGTCTGACTTTCATACAGAGACCAAAAAGAAACTGCACGCACTCTTCAAGAAGAAATTTGTAAGTATTCAAAGTACATTCATTGTATCAGATTTGTATTTCAACATTTTACGTAAGCTCTTTTATCCAGCATTATGGACCAGCAGGCTGTTTATAGGGAATTTCCCGGGTCTTTCAGCTGTACCCTTCATAGCATTTGGTCTTCGATACCCACCGAGCAATACATTCTCTAAAGAGTTAAGCTTTCCAACCTGACAGTTTCTTATAATTAACATTAAATGTGATTTGTTTTTTTCACATCAGGGAAAGGACAAAGACAAGAGCATGATTGATGACATCACAACAGTTTTTACCAATTTTAAAATCAGAGACCAGGAGGACTTGGAATTCGCAACGTACAAAGTAAGCTGGACATCCCGTAGTGTATTAAGACCTAGGTCGTAAACATTGCATGTCCTACTCCCAAAATAACCTATTCAAACCGAGGTTGGTGGTGCAAATAGTCTGGCCCAATGTATATTAACTTGTATTGGTACCATAATTGCATATACAGAGTGCAAGACACAGATGGTTGTTTCACTAAAACAGCCGTTGCCATTTCACCGCAGAGCTACCGTGCAGTAATTTACCCTTGATCTACTTCTAAGTTCGTGTGTCATTTAATAGCGTGCAACCTTCCAAGCGCTGAAACTGTACCAACTGCGAAGCATAATGCAATTCCGAGGCGAAACCATTTTAGAGAAATTGTAATATTCAATGTATATACAACAAGATATGCGAGGCTTTGCCAGCTTTCAAGTACAATAAGTGATGCTTGAAGCTTTGCAGCCCCCAGCAGCAGTGCTCCTGAAGACAGGCAGATTACACTGTTCGAAACGTCGAGACCGTACCCAGCGGCTTTCATTCAGAGCCAACCCTTTATGTCAAAAAACAGATGTACACGTGGTTGTACCCGCAAGTTTATAAAGTAACTCCCTCGGGTAATAAAATGACTATCGTTGAAGGTTTTTTAGTAGAGTACTTGATATAAAGATAATTTTATCACATATTAGCATTTTTCTCGTGGTTTATTTGGCCTTACTTTCCCCATGGATCAAACTTATATTTATATTATTATTATAACTGAATACTGCAGTGTAATCTCATTGTGAAAGTGACACACAGCCAGCTGTATGTACTATCCACAAAGAAGCGATGTATACACGATATGCCTAACTGACATCGAACCAATCTTGTTGCAATTGATTGATGGCGTAATGGAACCCACAATGACCCTTAGTAGCAGCAAGACCCGTGTAGAGCCAATCAATTGATGTCTATTAATTTCAATATCTCCTGTACCATGCTACTGTTTTTCCATAAAGACAACCACGATTTTTTGGGGAGATTTTTTTTCATCATATTATTTCCATGGTCAAAATATTAAACTGAACATAATAATTATCATTGGTCTTCATTCCATGTGGTGGATATTAAAAAAAACACGGTATATAGACACGAAAGTTATTCAAAAAGAAAGTGTAGTTACTGTGGGCGTCTTAAAAAAAATCATGACTTTGACAACTTTTGGTAAAAACAAAAATTATAACAATGTTTGTCTTCCAAAACACAATATACAGTAACGTATGCTTTCAAGTGAGTTACAATATCGTAAATTAATTATTAAAGGACTGATTAATCGGGTTATTGATAATGTTTAAATAACGCGTTGTTCTAAAAAATTGCGCCAAGATGTAACACAGCATCCTCTTGTGGTTGAGTAGGCCTATAAGGTCATTTCAGGTCAAGGTATCTTTTAAATTTGTATTGTTCTCCCCCCCCCCTCATGTTTCCAGGACAAGCATTGGAGAGATGTCATCATGGAGGTTGACAACAACAACACAACGAATCACGTCCCCTACTCACCGTCAGTAGAAGAGATCAAAAGGCGGGACAAAGTCTGGGAGTTATTTAGAAGCGAGTGCGTCTACCTAATAGAACATATTCTTGTCTTGAAAAACGTAAGAGCTTTTTTTGTACCGTAATTCAAATTAAAGAAAGCACAATAACGAGACCCACTTTCATCCCCCCCCCCCCCCCCCTTGGATCGGTAACGGTGCTGAAAACATTTGAGATGTTATTTCGTATCTGCCCATGCGAATAATAACACTCCAAATCTCAAAATACCTTACGGTGGCTATGGCTAAAATTATATTTACTGTCATTTTGTGGTTTTTTTTTCTTTTAAAGAATTTATTGCTTTTATTTACGCCTTGATTTTAGCTAACCCTAGGCATGCAACTCATAAAGCTGTGCTCGCTTTTAATGGGAGTAATATCAATACTACAGAAATCATAATAGTAAAAAAAAATAATCATATTCATTGTAACAGAGATTGACTGATTTTTTTTTTCTTTGGTGATGTGATATCTCTTTCGTATTAACTGATCATTCCTTGCAGAACCTTTCATGATAAACACCTGTTCAACACGCAATTAAATCTCCCATATTGACATTGATTTGGAGGAGGAACTTCGTTGCATAGAACACGGCGGGGGGCCCTTTCGAATTGGATTTGAGCGTGTCTGTTGATAGCAGGTCTTTGCAATCCGAGTGATTTCTGTTTGACAAGTTCTCTTTGTGTCCACGTCTTAGGTTTTTCAAGAGCCCCTCCGAGCCATGCAATGCGAGGGCCACCTCATGTACATAGAACCGGCTAAAATCTTTGCAAATTTAGACGAGCTAAGCCAGGTGAGTTACCACGGTAACATTCAATTCCATGCCCGTTCACGACCGAGCTGCACTTTGTATGCACTTGATGTGCTTAGGTAGCGGGGCAAAATGATCTTGGGCTGATGTTTCGGCCATACAAAATTGATGATGACTGCATGTTTATTAGTCACTTATTAGTATTAAGGAAAACACTTAAAGAGGACTCTAGGTCGTCATTTTGCGATTGTGATATGCACATGACATCCACTAAACAAAAACACTAGTGTATATAATCTTCATAAAAGTAGAGAATCCCAAAGGTCTATGACTTTTTTGTTTGAATGTTTCTTAATCCCCATATAAGGTCAAATTATTCGTACAATGTATAATACAATTTTAAAAACATTGAAAGTACGGAAATACACTTATTAGACAAGTCATTAAACTAAATTATATTATTTACTATTAAGATGGCAGTAATCATATCTTAACTTTTGGCAAAAAAAAAAAAATAATGTCAATGCAATTTTTTTTTCATAATTTGTTACAAATGCTATCGAATTATCCAAATCACTCATAAATCAATAAATCCTACCAAAAAACCAATGGAGAAGGCTTCTAATTTGATATTAATGGTATTCTAAATTTAGAGCACGCTTGGACCCACCACCCAGTGCCGACAATTCAAAATGGCGGCAAATGTTCAGAAACAAAAGAAAGGTTTTTATAAATGCTGAAATGCTGTATGTCATTGTCTTTTCAGGTCAGTGCCTCGTTTTGTCGCGACCTTATTCGCATGCTGCTCACCAAGGCAAGTAGAACAGAGTTCTGCCATACGGACGCAGTTGTAAATGCCTTCGCTATGGTGAGTTGCCAGTGGAAAAATTGAACTTGCACCGACAAATCTATCACTATTATTTACTAGAAAAAAATAAGCAAACAGTTCTGAGTCTATATCTAACCCACACTAGAATTGATCATCAAGGTTAAGTTCGAAGGATTATTTTTTTTATGCTGGTAACATTTAACACACTTGGTTGCACGTCGAAAGGTTCAATGTTTTTTCGTTCCAAATGAGATGAGCCTTGAGATTTTCAAAAGGTCACACATTGTATGAATGCAACGAGTGAAGCGTTTTGGTGGTGACTGGTTTCTGCCTCTTGTATCAACTGAAAAGGAACATCCCTTTTCAACATTTTTTTTTAAACAAAACCTGTAAAGTTTAAAATATTATATTCCCATCCCAATAGATATGAAAATAATTGATTTTAAATTCTTTTATTTGAAACCACACAGTTCGGTAACCGTGTGTGCCCAGCCTACCAGCGCTACTGTATGAACTACTCCGGGGCCCTCCATTACATCGAGACGCTCAAAAAACACGAAGATTTCAATGAATTCGCGAAGGTGAGAAACCATTGATTTTTCGTTCCCCCTGCTGTACACCATTGTGATAGGCTTTCCTGCAGTCGTGCAATCAGAGTTATTACCTCTGCATTACTGGAACAGAATGGGGTTACTTACGGGAGCTTTTAGTAACGACGGATACGAGGTTGACTCCCGGGCAAAGTCACTGCGGACGGAAGTGTTGCTGCATACGTTGATTGATTCATCTATATTGCCGCATAAAGCCACGGCGTGATAGATGCTTCTTAAATTCGGTAATAGGTCACCAGTCTGCTTTTGGCGACATGGGGGTTTATGTTGTGGTTTTTTTTATTATTATTTTATATTTATTTTTATTTTTATTGGGGGTGGGGGTGGGTGGAACATACCTTAATTTTGAGGTAAGTATCAATATCGATTGTGTACATATTGCGTCCCAGGCAACTCTATGAGAAACTTCTGAGTCTTGTATTGTACAAATTGTGCTTTTATCAAGCATGTCCATGTAAAAACCCTGGAAGATCCAATATTTTCATGAACTTTCATTCTGTACAGCTTTGCGAACAGGACACGCGTTGCAAGCGGCTCCAACTTGCCGATCTCTTAGTGGCTCCCATCCAACACGTGACCAAATATCCCTTACTCCTGAAGGACATCCGGGAACGTACGGAGGACCCGACGGAGCGAGCGAGTCTAAACGCAACGCTGCAGGCAGTAGAGGTCGCTTTGAGTGAGTAAAAGTTTTCGATTCGATTCTTCAAATCTACTTTCTTTTTTGATCGTATCATAAAATAACATGTACAAACTTCCCCTTTTTCGTTTCTGCAATTATTTGAACTACGAGTCAAATGTCAGGGGTGTAGGAAATTGGCATAATCGAAACGAAGTGGTATAAATCAAAATTTTTGCCCTGTTTGCAAATTATTCGAAATCATCATTACTCTCTATTTAGGCCATCGAACCAACGAATTGCGGTGTGACCATTTTTGTTTTATTGCCGCCAGCTATGGCAGGAGGCAGTTTAGGTGTTTACATACATGCATGGAAAACAGCCAAGCAGCCGGCGTTATGGTGTGTCAAAACCAATGAGTTAGGGCTTGTGGCTGTCGTCATGTTTATGTAGAATGGATTGTATGTCTAACATTCCGGGAAAAGACACGCCGTATCGAATCCAGCATCCTGCTCCGAGGGCATTTATCTTAAATTCAGTCCGGCTAAGTATCAGAAATCCGGCACAGTCAAATCGGGAACTCGCTGCATCAGCCCCACACGTCAGGTTTCGTGTGATTGACTACCGCATTAAATTTGATGGATTTCATTTTGTAATCTCATCACAAATTAAAACGAGAAAGTCATGTTCCGGGAATGCTCAAGCGTACTTTTATTTGCAGCTTGACCCGGATTTCTGAGGATCAAGTGAAATCCCCAAACTCCCATCCCTTCAGTACCCAAAAATCCAAACTAAAACTACATGCAATTACTTTCAAAAGTTAATTACGTTTACATACACTGTGCGTTGTAGTCATACTCTACACACACACACACACACACACACACACGTTCTGTGATGGATTACGTTTATGGCCACTTCGGTATTAACATTAATATTACCAATTATCGTTTATAAACAAGAGATTAATGTTTGGTATGACAACTTTGGTCTGGATTACGTAACCATACAATGTAAATTGACCTAGTTAATATTTAGAACAATGATTCATTTCACACAAGTGAATGCACACAGTTTTACATGACGGCGCGGTCTACGTTTTAGATTTGACTGTGGGTCGTGTATTTCTGGGTTGTGATGCGACTGCACGACGACCTGACTACGTGTAAAGCATACCTCCTACTCGAAATAGGTCCCTCAGGTTGTTTGTTTTTTTCATTAGGTTTTGGGTTATTTTATTTTTTATTTTATTTTATAAATGTTGCCAATAATTCGTTCTTAGATCTCCTGCTTAGGAAATGAGCAGCCTGTTTATTGTTCTGGATATTAACCAGCAAAAAAAAAAAACTCGTAAATCGAAAGCATTTCGTTAATTTTCTAATGTACATGTGTATTGTAAAGTCAAATCATCTTTGAGATTTATAACCCGAACAGATGTGGTATATTCTATGACAGTGATTTTTGTTTTAATTCATCCCCAATGGTCGTGATTATCTTGCAATACCATTTAAATTGAGAAGTCTTCATCAGGAAATATGAATTACTTCATAATTTGAAAGGGTTATTTTTTCTGTTACTCTGAATACTGAATTAGTGTGAAGCGATTGGCAAGCATAATGAACACGATACTGTCTTTAATCATTGCATCAAGCTGATCGAGATATTCGTCGTAGCCGCTCCTGTCAAAATTGTATTACTCTCCGAACATCACCAGCGCAGCGGAACGAGCTAGAACGCCGTCCACCACGGCCCATTACCCGGGGGACAGAATATATCAAAATTATGGGCCGGTCATAGCTGTTTCACAGCTTCTGTGGAAACGAGTCAGCCATCGGCCGATAGTTTTGAAGATTATCTGAAGGCAATAAGGCTTGCAGGTGTTTGCTGTAGGCTTCTTAGAAAAATGGGATGAGGGGCGGGCGAGGTGCTTCATTGTGGTCCCTCGAGAGACACATGACCGTCGTGTAACAATTTACAGCGCCCGTTTCCCCCGACCTAAGTACCCTTCAATGCTCCCCCAATTCTCCATTTGATCAATGGCTGACCTAAAATCAAAAGGTTCACCCTAACCATGCCGGAAAAAAATTGCCAGGTCTGCAAATCAAAACAAAAGTCATGTCTCTGGAGAGACTGATGTTAAATTGTACTGATGGTTCCAGCCTCCTACATTATGAATTTTGCAGTGAAACTCATTTGACAGGAAGCATTGTATATCGTATAAGAACGGTTTCATGATATCTACTACGTGTTGTTTATACACGGTTTGTTCTTTCAAAGTCCTTTTTTTTTTAGAACAGCGGTGAGTAAAAAAACAAACAATTTATTTTAAGAAGGCTGATAAAGAATTGTGATTTGAATGTACAAAAGATGAGTTCTGAATGATTAACTACATGTATTTGTTTATTTATTTACATTATTAATAGCGTGCCTCGAAATGGTTTCGTTAGTGTCTGACTTCTTAAAGACAACGGGACGGCAATTATCGAAACGCAAAATTGACTATAGTTTCACTCTAAAAACTCCATTAAATTACAAACAATACATAACAGTACCAAACCTCCCGGCAAATATTTCAATCTACGAAATGCTGTCCACGTCAAGGAAATGACATTTGAAAACCTCACAAACCAACGTCGGCGTAGTTCTATTGCTGTAATCGAATAAAGCCCGACAAAAACTTACATAAAATCCCTGGCAAAAACATAATCAATTTTCTTTGCTCTGTTTTTAATTCTCTCCACGAAAACTCGACAGAATTGTTGTAAATGCATGGGTCTTGAAAAACAGCTATGTTCTTGCCCTGTAAAGTGTTGAGAAGTCCTTTTCGGTGTCACTTTATACACTCTGGAAATTAAAGGATTTCCAGTGTTGTTTATTATTTACCGTGCACTTGTTATTGAGAGGACGGTATCTTAATACGGCAAACTGTGAGTAATTCTCCCCAATTTAATAATATATGGTTTCAAGTTGAGTAGTTTCCATCCTCGAAGTTACACACACTGCCCTGTGGATATTCGGCATCACCCTACTCGACACGCTATAAACAAGGGTATGGAATAACATGCACGGTTTCGAGACAGACTAAAAACCTCGTAGCCCAGGATAACACGACAAAAATCACCACATCAAAACATTGTCTGTTTTGGTCTGTTTTACTCAAGTTGACCAAAAAAAATGCATCACAAACAACCCTGGAAGAAGTCGATTAAGTTAAGAGGTCATTCTAATCTTCTTGGTACCGGTACTGTGCGGTCAACTTAAACGCGTTGTCATCTACAAGATGCAAATAAATACTTGATATTGCTGAAGATAATGTAATATTTTTTTCCAATTCAGAATCGGATCTCAACTCATAATGTCAGATGACGGGATTGTTGTCAGATTCTCAAGTAATTGTCATTCGACTGGGGATTTAATGGGAATAAACTGTGCGCCCCTAGCCCTAATCAATTGTTTTGGACCCGTGAAAATACGAGATTTTGTTTCATTTACACGATAAAAAGCACTGAATCAAAAGTTCCAAAATTAATGATTGAATACGCGGCGACACTTGCACTGTCTTCTTGGAAGTACAGTTGTTCAAGCTAAAAACCGATCATTCTGTGTTCATTTGCAGAGTTTGCAGGGTTGCCAATCACCAACCACACGTTCCTTAGTTCACCCTAAAACCTTCCTCCGTGACCTAACCATTTTATGCATCTGTTACTCTTTTGCTTAAACCATGAGCATTCATTGGGCTACTTCATTGCCAGTAATAAAAAAAAACCCACCATACTTCACAGGAGCATCGATCAATCCCTTCTACTTTATAATACGCTCCTATTACTTGAAATATTTAACAATTTCGGCACTTTTCTTCTCTTCTCTCTTTCTTCAGATGAGCTTGACGGCAAGGTGAAATGGTTGAGTAACTTCGAGAGATTACGAGAGTTACAACAAATGATCACGTGGCCTCCAGTGGAAGAGATGGACGCCAAGGTAGCCATACCCGAGGTGAGTGACTCTGAATTCTTCGGTCTGACTAGTACCGGAGAGGATTCAAGTTGTGAAGTATACAACCTGTCCTGAAGTGGCCTTGACTGGCAACGTTTAGCAACACCAATTACTGGAGAGGAGATATCTGCATCGAACAAACATCTGGATCAAAACGAATTAGCTTGATCCCGATTCGTAGACCTGCCCAGTCCCTCCGATCTAGTCGATGTTGCGCCCTCTATCAGTGACTAATACAAAAACTAGCGTCGCCAATCAAGACTAATCCTGAAGCACCGGTACAGCTGCTTCCCCGGCTCTCTGTCGTTCGCAAGTTTCGCCCTCAAGCGAAGGATTCGCCAACTTCCTTCCTGCTGTCCCCATATTTAGACTTCATAACGCAATTTAACAAGTTGTTTGTGTAACTATTAGACGTGCACAACAAAACAACCTGTGGGTTAGCTTGGTACCCTTGTGTTTTTAAATCGTCCCAGTATAAGTTTAACTATAATAATGTTTGTTTTTTCCCCCCCTTTTCTAGGCGTTTGGACATCACAAAATAGCATATTGAAAAACAGTCTTGTGCGTTCCAACTGTTCTTTTTTTTCTTATCTTTTTTTTTTTTTTTTTTTAAGACATTTTATTCAAAATATTTTATTATTATTCTTTCTCCGCAGTTTTTGAAGGACATGGTTTCAAAGATGTCTAAGAGTAATTTGCTGGCAAGTACTAAACGGACGCTACTTAACGAGGGTCCGCTGACCATGATAGGTAGGTCTTTAATTTCCACCTTCGGCTTTGGTTGGTCTATTAACGAGCCATATAATGATGAAAGAAGACATATTACTCTCAAAAATGATTAAGGTTTTGAATAATGGGTGTACAGATGTGAACTGCGATAATAGAATCAAATCATCACTTATACTGTCTGAGTTTTGTGTTTTGATTTTCACAAAGCATCAATGCTAAGACTATTAGGCCCCAAATTCATAGAGCTGGGCCCAACTTCATACACAAAAAGTATCTAAGAAACAAATATGCTTACTGGAATAAGGTTACCAGCCAAAATACCATGTCACATAACATGTGTGACTGGTATCCTGCATATTTGTTTGCTCAGCAGAAAATTGTTAAACACCACTGTCTGCTCTTTGAAGTTGGGCCGAGTTTATGTAGCAGGCACTAGCAATTAACAATTTTGTATCAAGCGAAAAATAAGCTGGACACGAATTGCAAACTGTCTATTCACGTATGACCGCGCCATCTTGGATGGTTTCTTTTTTTTCTGGTGAGCACAATTGCTTTGCTTTTTTGTGGAACTCAAAGAAATTTCACTCAGGGTGACAAACTGTGGAATTCTTTTCACCTTTTCCCTTTTGTAGGCTTGTAGAAAGTTTCTATAAAGGGAATCACATTAGTATTAATCTAAAAACTGAAGTTTGACTGTAGTAACATCTAGTGTGAACTGAGGAACTCCATGGGCTGCTTTGGTTGTTTTACCTAAAGGTGTCTCGATATACCGTGTGATCTTCTTTTGATTAAATTTTTGCGGGTGGGCGACTTTGTTTCCACGAAACAATGAAAAAGTGATGATGCTCACGTCATTTCCCTTCCTCTTTCTACAGATGGAACCAAGTCATCAGACATGTACGTCTTTCTGTTCGATGACATGCTCCTCATCAGCAAAATCCGCAAAAACACCATGAAGAAACGGTCGATACCGGACGGCATGGGGATCTTGGCGACGCCGCCAGTTCCGCGCAAGAAAGACGGGTTCTCGTTCGTGGTTTACCGGCCGCCGATACCTCTGGACAGAGTGTCAGTGATTGAGATCGAGAGCAAACGAGCTGCAGGTTGGTTGTGCATACATTTTTACTGAAGACAATCAGAGCATACTGATCGAAACGTCGAGTTGTCAAACCACCGGTTCTTTTCAGAACCACCGCAACTCATAGAGAGAGTTCATAAATGTAAAATGCAGACCTCACTAGATTTGTATTCCCACCATGCAACGTTTCAAATACCACATTTAAATACCACATTTAAATTCGGCTTAGTCATGCTTGAGCAAAAGGTGTTCTGTCTCAGTCACTCTTTATGCATTAATGAAAAAGAACAAAACAATATTTTATTTGAATATTTTTGACACAAAGAATGAAGAGCAAAATCCAACACTTTTTTAAATTCTCAAACAGCATTCGCATTTAAAATCGAGGTTACCCGCCCCCCCCCCGCAAACTACCAAAAGATAATCTGATTAACGAGATGAATGTTACAGGCTTACAAAACTTGGTGAACAAGGTGATTGACCCTATAGCTTCAATATTGCTTGGTTTATATGCAGTAGGAGTTGACCAGGATGGTATTGTTAACTCTTTCTAATATTAATGATTAAAGGGATGTGCGAAGTTTTAGCTCAGTTACAAATCTAAACCTTGGAGGAAAGGAATGAAATCGATTCAATTTGTGTTGAAAGTTCATCTCCGTAATTGATACTTACTTTTCATATTACTTCTGTTCAAACATTATTGAGGAGCATGATCAAATATTAGCATATAGTCCTAACTTTTTTTCCTCACTTTTGCTCCGCAATTTCACAGCAAGTGGGCTAAAACACGGGTTTGTCTTGCTCCAGAACAGCAGATACCAGCAGTTTGTCGGGGCTTACACATTAACGGCAGCAGACGAAAGTAGCAAGGTGAGACCTTTCTTTAAATTGTTTTTGTTTTACTTATTTCAGTTTCTGCTGAAGGGAGATTTAAAATACCTCCTTATTCCAAAAGGGTTGATTTGTTCTATTGTTTCCACTGTTGCTTTATATACTTCTCTTTGTGTATCTCAGACCAGACTTTGAGCTATTTCCGTCAAGAACAACCGGCCAATCAACCTGTTCCGTGCAAATTATATTACCATGTTTTGGCCCATGGCTATATATCTATAAATACTTTTTATAAAAGAAAAAAACATTTCTGAATGTCAGCACCTTGTCAAGAAGAACGCTTACTAAAAATGGTTCATGGAACGTTGCATGAAACAAAATCTAGAAGTTTTATTTGGATTTCGTCGGTTGATTTTGAGACTATGGTCCGCTTGCCACTACAAGTATTTAATGTAGCACAATTTCATGAAACGTGTAATCACACTTGCTGACAGTTCGCTTTTTCTACTGTTTAAACAAAGGGGGGAAAAAAGGGAAAAAGGAAATTGAAGCCTATTCTTGACCCATTTTATCATAAATCCTCTTCTCTCTATTGTGTATTTACATGGGACGAACTGCTTTTGTTTTTTCAGCAATCATGGTTGACCCACTTGAAAAACGCTCGCGACAAGTGGATCCACATGCTCAGAAGCGACGAAGGGGACGACTTCGGCAATGACGACATCAAAAGGGACCGAAAGAGAACTCTATGAGAGGACGAAGGCACGAAAGGTGTCGATGGAATTGATGCTGAAGAAATGGTCTCCATGGTGACTCTGCCTGGTTGCTATGGCGATTGCCATGTAAATGGGTCACACGGCTGGGAGACAGCACGTCCATATTAAGCACACAGTCACAAAGATGTATCCAGCAACACATCACCTGCATTTTTACACTCTGTGGTGTAAGTGTGACTGGAAAGGGGGACTTGTCCGCATAGAAGGAACCTGGTGAAGGTGCAATAAGATGATGTCGAGGAGGAAGCCATGAACAACTCGGCGAAAGTTCTGACCTTTTGGTCAAGACAAGAGCTTCAAGAATTCATGTGAGAAACGGTTTGAGCAACAACCCACCATCAGCCATTTTGTCACGACCACCGAACACTTTTATTGGTGCCCTGACGTATGTCGTGATGCAGTTTTGCAGCTGATGAAGGCTCTTGAAGCCGGAGTGGAAGATGAAGAACATTTTGCTGTTTCTAGAGACATTTTGAATAGGGAGAACAAAATACCTATACCATTGTGATTGAACAACCGTTATGATGGGATGATGGCCTTCATTTAGGTAAACTCGAAAGACAACCACACAACACGCTTAAGTTTGCCACAAGCTTGTGGCAAAATTAATACATGCACATCAGTTTACTTTGCACCCAAATATCGTTCGTATTATAAATTTGATATTTATAATCTCTTTTGCACCTGTTTGATATGAAGACGAGGCTTTTCTCGTAGCCAATCACGATCGTTTTTTTGTCAGAAGCGAAGATAAACATTTTAATGTTAACTTGGATAATATAAGAATTCGATTCATTTACCTATTTCCACCCCCCCACACACACACACACACACTTTTTTTTAACAACCAGTTGTGGGGACTACCTATTATTGTTCTATTATTCCCGTTTCTATTGAATTACCTGGTGGGGACAGGGTTTGACAAAGACAAATGTTGTGGGGACTTTTGTTCCATTGTATAAATTCCCCACAACCACGTGTGCCTACCCACATCCGTGGACCCGCTAAATCGAGGCTTATCTTTGTTCACCCATTGTATGGACTTGGTTTTTGTTAGGGTCATCCCCAATGGCCTCGTAAACAAAAGCGAAGCCAGGACGTCCTTGCTCTGTGGAGATACCCGGATCCCTTTTGTTCATTGAAATCCAACTGGTTGACACGACCCCGTTGCCTTACTGTTTTCGTGTTGGAGTTGGTTTGTCATTAATAAAAATGTTACTATTGGTTGATAGGTGTTCATTTTGGTTGGTTAGAGGGTATTTGGGGTACAGTTCGAGGATCAGATTGTCTTACAACGTTTGGGTACAAAACAAACGAGTATGCCAGGCTTTATCCCACATCGGTGTAGGGGTAACACCACAATTGTGTTCTTTGTCTGAAGCCTTTACAACTATGAATTAAAAACGCCCAACATGTGAGAACAATGGAATGGAACGGGACCGCGAAGGTCTATTCGGTTGGTATATGATCCATGTGAGTTATGGCTCCATCGTTGCTGAAAGACTCTAAATCTTATCAATTTGATCAATGGTAACTTTTTTTCTCAAAGATGATGAGTTTGTGAACAAGTGGAACCAATGTTGATATGTTTTTTTGTCAAGAACAACAAATATCGCGGTTTGATATACAATAATGAAAGGGGAGGGCAAATTGTGACAACGATAATCTTATAATATGATACAATAATTTTTAACTTTAACAACATTTTTTAATCATAACGGCTTTATATACGTACATGCCAAGTGTAAGTATGTTATCATAAGCAAATACATTATAACTGTTTTTTGTTTTGTTTTGGTGGGGGTGGGTGGGGGATTCGGGACAGTGATTAACAGATTATTAGTTTCAGGAAAGATCAATAGACTTGGCAAAGGTACTACTTCATAGAACCACGTGCAGTAGGACTGTAATGGGTGAAAAGGGGAGGGGCTGGTCATTAGTTTAATTAGGAGGTAGACCGAATGAGTCGCGGTATTCAAGATTACGGGGTAAACAAGGAAGTAATTGGACATGACGTAACAGACTGTGGAGTGTGACGTAGATGCAGGATGCAAAGTGCAAGGTGGATTACTTACGGGTAAATCTCATTGGTTGATCCATTGAGGGTAGGAGAATGTTACCGCACCTCACTTTGAACTCAAGAAATCTTCTTTTTTATGGTCACTGTTTGTGTCCGATTTTGTATTGTTAAACCTGAACGCATAATAACCATTATAAGGGAAAACTATTTATTTGTGTTGTTTGGACATTTTTTCTGAGTCACAGAAGGTCGTAGGTTCGAGTCCAGCCCGTCGTGCAAAGTTCGGGATCACGGAGTATGGTAACAATAATCGTACTTTACGGCAACTCACTCAGTACATTATGTAATGAACGTAATACACGTTATTATGAAACATTACTTCTTTGATTATCCTGGGGACGATTGAGTGATGGCCAGGGCCAAATTTCATAAGCCTGTTAAGCAGTAAATCTATCTTAACAATTTTTGTTGGATGCTAAGCAAAAGTTAACGGAGAACCTGTTTGGTGAGCAGTTGTACACTTACATGGTATTTTGGCTGGTATGAAAACCATGTGTGCTGCAAGCAGGGTCTTCTGTCTGTCTGCTTTTCGGTGGTGAACCCATCACGGTGACTGAATGATGCACTGACTTTTATTGTCACAATGGAGTTAACGTAACCTTTTATAGGTGATGAGGTTACCCATGGGACTTTTCGGGCCATTTCAGCCCGTGTGAGACCATGTTTGAAGCTGGTTCAACTTCACCAGTGACAGCTTAGCACACGAAACCTTTATCAACTCTTGAGACATATTTTTAGTAGAAATGTGCATGAAAGTAAAAAAGGATACCAATTTGAAAGCGGTTTTTTCTGCTGAAGAATTTGCAAATTCTTTGAAAGTCAATTTCTTTTTTCAATGCAGACTAAACTTTAATTCTTTGGAAGCAGCCGTACCGGCGGCTCAGATGTACAATCCTCGGAGACAATCCCATAATGGCGTAATTATTTAGAATGCTACAAAACAAAACTAAAAAAAACCGAATAATTCGAAGGTAATGGAAAAAAATCTTTTGTTTTTAATTATGCCTCCTGTTTTTGTTGTCCATTTTGTGGCTGGACCACGTGCAGGTTTTCATTTTGTATTTACTTATTTTTATTTTTTATTAGCAAACAATTTTATTAAATTTCCTGAAGAGGAAAATGTGGATTTACAGAAAGTGTTTGTTTTTTATAGAGAGTTTTGATCCAATTTTGATTGATTGATTAAGAGATTTTACTTTAGTGGACGTAATAGTGTGTTTTAATGGTAGGTGACTTTTGAAAAGAAGTAATAGACCCCTTGTTGCGTATGACGTCAAGAGCTCAAACAGCGCCCTCACTGTGGTCAGTGAAAGACCTCATTGGCTGATAGTTGTGCGTGGCGCGTACACACGGGCGCGTTACCATTGTTTGACGTCAACGATGGCAGGCGTATGTCCATTTACAAGCCTTTAAAATGTGCAAATAGTTCGGTTTAGCTTTTGAAGACGGACATCTTTAAAATGTTCGTTTTATTAATTTATTAAAATTGTTACTTTGTTGTGTTACATTTCTGTTTTTGAGTCCCAATCCTTTTAAAACGAACGTTTTACGGACATTGTTGTCATTATTGATGCATACAAAATTACAACATTTCTGTTTATTGACGTCGGGAACATTAATTGACTTTTGTTTACTTTCGTTAGCACACTCCTCTATTCATCAAAAGTACAAATATTAATAATTCAAATTTCCTGATGAATACTGAGTTATTGAATACCTGGGAACCTTTAGTCCCGGATGTGGTTCCTTTTGATTGGCGGAGATTTTTTATTTATATCTATTTTTACTCCTATCTTGTTATATACATGTGTAACTGTTTGAGTTAAGGTGATGAATGTATTTCATTGTTGTATTCCAAAGTTGCTCTCCATGTTTCACGAAAAATATTTTTATCAATAAAATGCTGTACTTTCGAAATTTGTATTTTTCTGTTGTACATTAAAGTTTTGTACACAAACCGGTCAGAAACACCGATTAATTTATTCATTAATGTATGTGAACTCATTAACATATAATGTGCTCAAATAAAATAATGGTTAAACCTAAACATTGTTGTTTCTTATCTTTGACTTAATACTTTGAATGATCTTTTATTGTGACGCCATATAAGAACAGTAGTAACTTGCGAAATTGTAAAAAAAAAAAAAAAAAAATGGTTGAAAGAACTGTCAATCCTAGCTTCGTAGCCGCTTTCCCGTCTGTTACACACCATTATGTCCAACCTATTTTGACTAACAAACCGTTTTGTCCGACCTATTGTGTCCGACAAACCATTATTTCCGACCAATCTTTTCCGACATACCATTATTTCCGACCCATTAATGGGTCGGAAATAATGGTCGGAAACAATGGCCATTGTAATAATAATAATAATAATTTGGGAGGCTAATCATCGTACTGGCAGCTGAGAAGCTGAATTGCAAAGGACGCGGCTACATGTGTTCGAGCACAGCCTGAGATCGAAAGTGTTTGGTTTTTCGGGAGGGAGGAAAACCGGATGGTCTGGAGAAAAACCCTCGTGGCACTGGAGAGAACCAACGCACAACTCTACTCACATATGAGAGGCGAGCGCTTTACACACAAGCCAACCATGCCACCCAAACCATTGTGTCCGACAAATAATTATGTCCAACGCATTGTGCCTGACGAACGATTATGTCCGTCGGAGACAATGGGTCGAACATAATTGTTCGTCGAACACAGTGGGCCAGACAGATTAGTTCAACATATTGTCGTCGGACATAAAAGTTCATGTGTCGGACATAATGGTGCGTACACTGCAAAAACTGGGGTGTTAAATTGATTCTGTTGGTGACAACACTCCATTGTGTTAATTTTACCAATGCTAAAGCAATGGTGATAACTAACACCATGTTGGTGTTAGCACATATAGGTACCAGGAGAATCAATTTAACACCCCAATTTTGGCAGTGTAACAAGTGTCTAAGGATTCAAAAGTTATCTGAAATAGTTTTGCTTCGTCATTAATCATCATTTCTGACAGTTAACAACCAATTATATGTGGTAAGTATCCGTTACGCTCCATTTTCTTCTTCCTTTTGCATAGCCCAGTGCTTCGATTTCCAACCAGTTTCCTTCATTTCCTTTTCAACGGTAGCCTTGATCAAGGCGTGCCATCCGGACGGAACGGTTTAGTCGCATTTTGCCACATTTTGTTATGCCTGTGCCCCATCAAATATGCTGTGCCCAAAACTCCAGCACACGATGACGATGTACGAAGGTGCACCGTATAGACAATGTGTGTTGGCCTTCCAACTTTTTTCTTTTGCCCTCTGGTTGCCATGTCAAGGCAGTTGTGCAATGGTGACTGTTCTCCGTCCTCAGCACACGGCCGAGCCAGTTGCATCGTCGTATAGAGAAACCTTACTCGCCAATTGCAATGAAACCGGTCAGAAACAAAGCAATAACATTTTTCACGTAGTCATTGTACGACGATGTACGAAAGTACACCGTATAGACAATGTGTGTTGGCCTTCCAACTTTTTTCTTTTGCCCTCTGGTTGACATGTCAAGGCAGTTGTGCAATGGTGACTGTTCTCCGTCCTCAGCACATGGCCGAGCCAGTTGCATCGTCGTATAGAGAAACCTTACTCGCCAATTGCAATGAAACCGGTCAGAAACAAAGCAATAACATTTTTCACGTAGTCATTGTACGACGATGTACGAAAGTACACCGTATAGACAAACCGGTCAGAAACAAAGCAATAACATTTTTCACGTAGTCATTGTGATTCTAGTCAACCAGCAGGATCTTCCCTTTCGTTTGGAAGGATAAATAACGTTCAGTTTTTGAAACTTTTGTTTATTTAGTTTATTTCTTTATTTATTTTTACCCTTGAAAATAATGACTTGGATCCTCACTGATCGTAAAGCATTGGTTATCTGAAACACTGAATTGCAAATTTGCAAATAATTCTTGAAAACGCCACGTTGGGTTAATTCAAATATTAAATGAATGAAATGAAGTCAGGCAGTTTATGGCGGGCCATCTTGTCGACCACCTTGGCTAATTTGTCGCTCACTGCAGCCGCTGTTGGCTCATCTTCGGCGTACAGCTGGTCAAAATTATCAAGTCCAAGTGGAAAGTGATTACGAGGTAGAATTAAGATAAATAATGTTTGATAGCCTAAGTTTCATAACTTGCGATTCTGAGCCGTCAATTTTTCAAAATGTTTGAAATATTTCTATTTCACTTATTTGTTTTTATTTTATTTAGCCTCTTTGAATCGGATACGGGAGGGGATTTTTTTGTTGGTGTTCTTAGAATTATACGGATGTACGAGTAACAAGTATCATTAGTGGCCAAAAAGCGATCAAATCATTTTAAAAAGCCTTATGCCTTTGTATCTCTAAACAACGATGGGATGTCATAATCTCGCGAGAAGTGGCCTCAACACGTAAACTCTAAAAATGTGCACTGGCCGCAAGCTCTCACCGACTGAATTCACTGCTTTTGATTCTAACACTAATTGCCTTTCAACAAAAACAAATAAAGGTAACGAGACCACGTGCCTCACCTAGCATCTGAGAGATTGTCCAAGTGACTCATTCTAGAAAGTTGTGCGGATGAAAATGCGAAATCCCAGCGTCTAAAAAAGAACCTGTAAACTCAAGAGTGGACCATTGTTACTGACGACCTTCACGTGCACAACTCACGTTTCGTGGGCTAATAATCAGTATCTTCGAATTGGAACGTGTGGACTCAGCAAGCATTTAAAACCAGACACACTTTGTTTGATCAGCCGGGATTTGGCTGGCTGGGTGACTGCTACTTTACAAAGGGTGAGTAGTAAGAACTACGTAAACCATAAGTAAAGGTCGAAACTCCTGACGTCACGCTAAATGAAGCGCCAAAGTAGTTAGTGTTCAAGGTGATAAACATTTTTCAAAACAACGTTAACGCGAATTTACAAGGGTCACAACCTTTCGAAAAAATAACAACAATTTAAAAATCATAGCAAATTTGCTTTGAAAATACGATTTCTGTTTGATCGGTTTTATGGGGTGTAGTCTACAGACTTTACTTGAGCTACACCCATCACAAATAACCCATGCACGAGCGCGAGTTTCCTGTTCACTGTGGTTTTACCCACACCGGTATCCATCTTGGGAAAAAAAGGGGATCAGCGATACCAAACAATGTGTACCGAGACTCTCACGAGACTTCGCATCATTTAACCTACTGCATCTTTCATATTGTTTGAAATAAGAGGGTTTTTCAACAAAATTGTTGTCTTAATTTGTCCCCCAAATATTAATATGGCCCGAACCATAGTGAATATTTTCGGCCAAGATAAATAAAAGGGCATCAATATTGCGTCATTTTAGAGCACACCATCGCCGCTTAGTTTTGGCCCAATTTGATAATAAATAATAGACTCACCAGTATGCAAATTCGTATCATTTGACCTATTGCATCTTTCATATTTTTTTTAAACAATGAGGAATTTTCAGCAAAATGATTGTCCTAATTGGTCCTGTACATGGTTGTTTAGATTCATAGTGACTTATTAAAATATGTGTATTGTTAATCGTAGATACTTATGCATGATATTTTTGATATTTTTCATAATCATGAAGCCTGAAAAATATTCAATATTTCCAAACTTAAAGCAAATATCCCAGGGTTCATGTTAAATAAAAAGGCATCAGTAGAATCCAAACACACGTAGAAGTTTTGGCATTATTACAACCAAACAAAATGTACCTTATTTTTAATTCAAAGCGAATGAGAATAGAGAGGTTTCCAGTGACATCACCCGAGACCGTATTCAAATGCTGTGTTCACAAAAAGACGCTGGAAAGTATTCAGCAGACGACGGGTCAGCCATTGAGTTTTGTACATGGCTGGACCCAACATGACTGCACAATGAACTGTTCCCGGAGTTACGAAACCTCTCTATACATTCCACGGTTGCCTCAAATGAGATTATTTTTAGTGGAAACTGCAAAGTTGTAGTCAAGTAAATCATTATGTTTTACCTCGCCAATCGTTATTTTCCCTGATTTTTTCTAAATTTAATCATGACATTGGTTTAAGGTTTGTGGCTTCGCTAGACTCGTGTTCTTTCTCAAAAGTCCTGATGGAGACGAGTGCAGCCCCCGTCAAAGTAGTCTCGTGTGACCCTCGGTATTCCTCCCCTGACGGTCCCGTGGGCCTTCCCTTCAAACCTCCAGTAAACGATTTCGGGGCTGCTTATAATTTTATCTTGGACTACCGTAAAGTCACAGATATTTTTTTTTTACAATAAAGACAAAAGAACACGAGTGCCACAGAGGTAGAAAACAAAAGTGTACAAAATAAACCCAGGAATTAAAGTTAGGTAATTGTTACCTTCGAGGATAGAGATTGTAAAGCAGAAATGGTCCCTGGGCCCGCGTTGCTGAAAACCCGATGAACAGGATTAGTTATAGCTTAGTGTACAGCGTATTTGATACTAATAGTGTTTTTCATATTATGTCATAATTTAAAACGACGATCAAGATGTTACTTTGTTCGAAACTAACTTGTTTTTCTTCGTAACATGGAAGGTAAATCTAAACACTGATAACGACCTTGGACAAACGGCCATCAAAATTAAGGGTGTGTCTCGAAAATGTGAACTGGATGATTCCACTGAGAATCAAAACTTACCCTAACGATTCCAACTCACCTGGGGTCATCGCCCATAATAAATTTCGGTTTAACGTCATTTTGGGAGTCATTGTAAGACTGAACCCCACCATACTTTTTTGCATGCAGTTTTGCTGCCCAATCCAGTTTTGCTGTCTATCCCTTTAGAAAAAAAAACAAAACAAAAAAAAAACAATGAGTGATTCGGATGCCTCATCATTATTACCAGGCGGTCCTTCGAACGATGTAGTGGCAGACTTCTTTTTTCAATTTTAATTAAAATAGAACACTATTTCCTCTGCTGATAATATTTTGACAAGCTCCCTGTGTGGTCATTCCTTTATCGACTAGGAGCAATGTGAAAACAGTCCATACTACGGTGCCCTATCCTGAGGGTGGGGGTTTCGTAAGGTTAACAATACTCTGTCCTTGCTCTGTGGCTTAAGTGACTGCGCCGACAAATTTATGAAATAATTAAGAGGCCAAGTGGGCAATATTAAAAGGCAATGAAGTGAATAGTCCGGTTCCCTGACCAAAGAATCACTGACGACTCTTGTTAAAAATCTTAGGTCAGGCATCATCCCAAGCTAAACATAGATTTATATGACACAACATAAGTAAATATTCATTACTTGTCACCAACGGTGGACGATGTCATTGGATAAAAAACAGAGCGCTGATGACGGGAATTGTTTACTTTCAAAAAGCCTGGGATAATCACTTTGTAAACATGTTACAAATATATTGAAATATTCATAGTTTTGGTTGGGGGAAGAAAAACGAGAATGGGATGTGTCTGCAAAATGTTTGAATTTTTATCAACAAAAGAAATGTCCGACCATCAACGACACTGTCCGAATGTTGACGGGACATTTCAGATATTTTCGGAAAAGGAGGAATTCCTCCTTTTTTGTCACGTGACATTTGGGTGATACCGGACCCTAAAATCGACAGAGAATAGTCGGAGATTTTTGGGTCTGGGAAGCAGACTATGAAGTGAGCTATCCCAATCTAAAGATTTCTCGAATGGCAAGTTTTGTTCGTTTAAAAGAGGGCGCTATACAGCATATTCTCAGAGCCGCGCAGGGGTGCACCACACTAGATAAGCTCCCCTGGCGACCAATGCTTTAATATTCAGAATTAGTCCAAACATATTAAAACTTCTCCTCAACCTCTTGAAATCAAATCAAATAAATTATCTGACATCAAAACTTTATTTTTCTTTTCAATACTTTAGTAGATTAGCTATGGAATTGTTGAGGCTATGCTCGCCCAAAACAGCACCCCTGACTGACGAGTAAACTGCAGCGCCGTAACTAGCATAACATTTTAGGGGCGCACAAAGGGAGCACCAATTTACCTATTAAAACTATAGTTGCCGTTTGTATTTTTCCTAAACAAGCCCCTTTTCAGCGCTCTTCTGACGTATTGAAGTAAAACAACATACATTCTGCATGTAAGTAATTTTTTTTTTTTAAGTTCTAAAAACATGAAATTACTTAATAAAAGCTCATGAAATGTCACATTTTAGGCTGGTAATTTTTAATATAAAAAGTCCAGATCTCAAATGGGGTGGCACCCGGGCGGGGGGGGGGGGGGGGTGCACGGACATCAGTTGGGGGCCCGTGCCCCGCTCCGATCCTTAGTTACGCCACACTGGTAAACTGGCCAGACTCCATCTTGGAATTAGGACCCCACAATGTTTTTAGCAAAATAGGGCAAGTCAATTCAACTCTTAGGGGCAAAATATTTGACCGTCATTTTTTCAACAATCCATAAAAGACATGACCTTCCAATCTCTGATTTCATAAAGCGTTGAAGTAAAGGACGTCTTTTGCAACACCCGTAGCATTGCAACAGCCGTAGCCTTGCCGCGGCCCTCAATTCGTGTAGACGGCATAACAGTCACAAGAGGGCGCCAAACTGGGACCACCAAGTCGTTTTAAAACCTGCGTACGCAATTGGACTTTCAAGAAGGCAAGCATGTGACAAAAAGTAGGCAAGGTATGTTTCTATTTTTCCTTCACTTACCAGATAATCTTGCATACCTTCTCAAAATATCAATAAATTATGAGTTTAGCCTTGCATTTCACCAGCGGCGAAAACATTTCGAAAATGGCTGACTTTACCCGCCATAGACTTGCATTGTGAACAGAGTGTCTGTGCGGTTGTCATAATTATTTGTAATGTATTGCCCGTTTTGAAATTTAATGTTTGTATTATTTCTCGGTGCTCAGTCCTGCGTTTTGCTACAAGCGGCTTAGTCGGGATTATTCACAGGGGGGGGGGGGCACATTGGGCATTGCTTTTCAGTGGGGAGGGGGAGGGCCAGGGAAAATTGTGCAGGGGGGCACTTACCCCTTGCCCCCCCCCCCCCCGACAAATTTGTGAAGCCGTCTGTCGATTTGTGTGGATGTGATAAAAAATGCAAACTTATGTAACTTTATGTACACAGTTTCTCTGGACAAACCTCCTAATACTTGGCTTTTGTTATGCTGGTTGCAACACTACTGAAATGGTGCAGATTCTACTCAGATCCAAAATACTGATGAATTTGGACGGCTGCAGTGAAACATACCAGAGCTAAATGATTAGGAATATGCATTGTCACTGTGGGTGCATTGCCATTTGGTGCCTTGGTCTATGTTAGGAAAGCACGCTACCATGCGTTATTAAAATGGATAAAACAAATTTTGAGGGATAATTTAAAAGATGATAACTCATTTATAAAAAACTCATAAAAATAATAAGTATTATGTCTTATTAATATCAAACCATAATATTGATAAAGTGAGGTGGTCCCCACATGCAGGGAAGGCAAAAAGCTAGATGGTGACAATCACATCCATAGTTCGTGACGATTGGAAACGCAAAATCGAACACATCAGTTCTCAGGAGAAAATCCGGGTTTAAATTCAGTTAAAATGACGCAAAATCTTTCAAAAAGTTCAACACAATGTTGAAAAGGCGTAGAGTCTAAATATCTGATGAAACAATTGAAAGGACGATTACTCTATCCTGTCTGTGACGGCATTTAAAGTGATCGGTTCCCGTCGTCGAGAGGGGAGAAAGGAAGAGCGGTCCCCTACTAAAGAAAAGGACAAGCATTCACCAAAAATACTAAATCTACACGATGACAACTCAATAATAATATGAACTAGTATAACCATTACAATTCACAGTGGTTTAAGACCCATACATTTCTTCCAAACATTTTTTCCCAATTTTTGGTAATGCTTTTAACTGACATGTCTGAAGATATGGCTCAAATAAAAAAAAAGTTATTTTGAGGTCCAATTCACATCGAAATTTACATTTTATAACACAACCTCTTTAATCACTATGGAAGAAAATAAATTTTGCCACATGCCATAGAAAGAGTTATAGTGTTTAGAGCCTTGACGTGATTTTTTTAAATACCTATTTCCACTGAAGCCACCTTAATACTCTTTCATTTGATGTATGATTTATTTCGAAACCTAATGTGAAAGGTCAGTTAAAGAAGTGAAGAATATCATTTTTGTACATTGCAAAATTAGTAAAAACAAAACAAAATCAAAACGTTGCACATTTTGTCATTCGGCCGCCAACGGCCGGGGTATTTTGTTCATTTTTCTGTCTAAGATGATAGTATGGCTACTTGGCAACAAATTGAAAATATCACATAAATGGCTCAAGATCACCTTAATACTGAAAAATCAATAACTTTCGTCAGCCTGGTCATCGGAAAACACTGGTTGAGAGAGATATATATAGAGAGAGAAGCGCGCCCTCTGTTGACAATCCATGATTAGGGGAATTTTCCTATGTCGGTATCGCGGAATGCACGACATCGTCTGCATCGAGCAGTTTCTTTACGGAGCTTGATTGGTTTTTGATAAAATAAAGTGACAACTTCGCAAAGGCAGGTTCTTTTTATGTTTTAGATATCATGTTACAGGGCTAAGGGTTAGAAGAAAATCATTTGTTCGTAAACAAATTACATGGGGCTAATCAATGTTTATTCAAAATGTCATGTATTTAAATACTGTATGGATTGTCGAAGCAAACATTTAGTTTTGGAAAAGCTTATTTCTCTGAAGGAACGTGGTTGGGGTATAATATGGTAACATAATTTTTTGATGAGAGTATGGAATACATGTCCATTTAGTTAAAAAAAAAGGGGCCCCTCGTCTGACTCAAGAGCCCATTACAACATGTGACATCAAGGTCTTTCCAGTTTTACATGCTACACTCCGAACAATGGACTGGATTCTAAAAATAATATATCATCTAGCAGCTGGTGTCAGAACATGGCGGGAAAGCTTCTTGAACGAAAACAAAATCAAGAAAGCCAAAGACAGAGTCAAAGCCCACATCTTTGACAAAACTGGCATCAGAGTCGACGAGTCTGATCCAGTTGGTAAAGGGGGTACCTCAACAACAGGGCCCATATCCAGACGCTTGCTTCATGACAGCGCAACAAGGCAAGCATTGATAGAATGCATACCTGAGAAGGGAGACGATCGCCAGCAACTTGCACAATTAATCCAGAACATGTCTATCATCCTACGCCTTGTATCTTGCACAGAATTATTTAATTCTACCAAACTTGATGTTCTGTATAAAGACACTAACCGGACTTTCCTAGACCAGTTTCCCAACTTTAAGTTCACGTGTTCAGTTCACCAAGTTCTTGCTCACAGCGCAGAATTAATCGATGCCAACAAGGGCCTTGGGTTGGGAACCCTATCAGAGGAAGCACTGGAAAACAACAAGAACATTCGTCGCTATCGTGAGCAACTCTCCCGTAAAACTAGTGAGGAAGACAATCTTGTTGATGTATTCCATCGTCTGTGGATGAAGTCAGATCCCGTGGTTCGCTCATTCCGTCATACTGCAAAGTGCACATACTGTGATGGTGATTACAATGTCCGCTCTTGCCCCAAGAAAAAAAAAACAGATTTCACAAGGAACACTGAAGATGAACTATACAACTATTTCATTCAGTAGTTTAACATCAAGATTGTTTCCTCAAGAAAGATAAGTTATAATAATATTTCCGACAATTATTGTTTTTTTAATTACAGCCAAAAAATGGCTGTTGATCACAGCTTTTATTTGTAAAAATAACCCGGTAAACTTTGCTTCAAAACCTATTTTTTCTACACCACACCCCTAAAACATACAGTTATTACTCAAAGTCCTAAGAAGTTAGTTATATAATTCCTTAAAACCTCTTCGAAACAAACATTCTTCAATAAACCGGTAACTCAGATTCATAAAGATCAATAAAAATGCCAGTAAGGATGACTTTTTGGCTCAAAAATTCCGAAATGACCCCCAAGTATCGACGAGGACAACGTACTTTTAACACTGCAAAGTAGAGGTCAACAGAGGGCGCTAGTCATGAACGGCAAAAAGAGCCACGGACATGCCCGAATGGCCAAATTTGCGTATATTTTGACAGAGACGCGCGTGCAGATGAATTTCAAGCATATTTTGATGGTAAATATTCACGCTTGTATTCATTTTTACTAGTATAATTCCTGATGGTACGACAAAATTGATGATGTCTGGGTCATATACGATTTTAAACCACTGTGCAGTTCCCATTTCCTTCAAAGTGCCAAAGTGAAGGAATTTGACGGAGTTGGGTGCTCAGGCCCAACCAACCAGTGCTTATCTTAGGATCAAGCATTCCAAGAAAGTCCAAACAACTTGGTGTGGTGTGACATAGGAGAAGAGGATATTGGATTATGTGCAGTACTGTAGCAGTAAACGATATTTAGCACAGCACAGTTACAGTAAATTATAATACAATGTGAAAGTCACAGGTCATCACATGGCATGACATCGTACAATGCAATAAAGGTGACTCTCTCCTTCAAAAATATAAATCTTTTGAACAAAATGATTTGCTATAAGCCCAAAAGATACCCTCTGGGTCTCTACAACATTACCCCGCCCAGATAACAAAATAGAGATAATTACCCAGAGAAAAAAGAAGGTACTCTTTCCCTAGTGACATTTTCCCCATCCTTTTTATTTGTCTCCTAAAAAAAAAATTTAAAAAAAATGGCAGGCCCCTGTGGATGGCACAAGCCCCCAGTGCCCCCTTGAGTGCGCTGTAACTTTTCAGTTTTAGATTTGATGTTAAAAGAATTTTTTTTTTAACAGGGAAAATTGGGTAGCAGAATTCAATTTTTGCATCTTATTCCTCAAACAGTAAGAATAACAATCTTATTTGTCTTTATCTGGGTTTTTTTCTGACAACAGCCAACGAATTCTAAAACTTTCAACTGACTGCTTATGTCTACATAAGACAGTTAAAATCATGTGACAGTAGGCCCAGGCATATATTAACTATTTGCTGTGTATTTCTTTTGCAGTGTCAGAATGGGTGTACAAGCCTGTGTGTATGACCTTTTTCGACTGTTCTCGCCAATATGTTTGTGTAAGTATCGGGACCATAGTGCCTTGATTGTTTTTCAAACGAACGGTAACTTGCAAATCAGCACATTATGCGTATTATTTTTTCGTGGAACTAAGTAAGTTACATGGTGTACCACAGTGAGTAGTGACTGGATCAATGCGCCGACCACACTTTTTATGATGAATTGTTGAAATAATATGGTATAATATTGATAGGGTTAGGGTTAGGGTGAAGGTTAGGATTAGTGTTAGGGTTATGGTTAGGTATAGGGTTAGGGTTAGGGTTAGGGTTAGGGTTAGGGGTTGGGGAAGTTCGGATAAACTACAATCCCGGTTATATCTCTCGGGCCACTTGACTGCCATTTGCTTGCGCCATACACACATAATAATAGCTCAAATTATTGTAGTGCGCACCGACAACAGTTTACCGTGACGATTTACCCTGCCATTGGCACCTGAATTCCCGAAAGACATTTTGTTTTCAACGTGAAAAAGCCAATGAATATGTCGAGGAGGGTGGATCAAACTTTTGTTAATTTCCCAAAAGCACTATCAAAGGGTGCACCACACTAAATAGGCTCCCATAGCAACCAGTGCTAAATGCTAAACGTTCAACAACAACAAAAAACAACTCGGCCTCTAGAAAACACTCAGATCAAATAATTATATTTTCTGGCAACTGAACTTCATTTTTCTTTTCAATTTTTAGTAGGTTAGCCATTGAGAATTTTTGCTAGGCTGATCCAAAATTAAAACACCCATGAACGAGTAAACTGGCCAGACTTCATCTTGGAAAAATGACCCTACACTGTTTAGCAAAATAGGGTCATTTTTAGACGGCCAGCATGCCCAAAATGCTCCAGGTTGAAGGTCAACAACCCCAGGGGCACAAAGTTGGACCATTTTTCAACAATCCATAAAAGCAAGGACCTTCAAATCTTTCATGTAAAGAAAAAGTTGTGGGTTTACATTTTATTAATGAGGCCCTGTGCGTGGATTTCTCTCTATTTAGTGTAGTGCACCCTCTATCAAAGGGTTAGGGTTAGGGTTAGGATTATTGACTCTCTAATTTGGGCTCGTTCGGGTAAACTACAATCCTGGCTATATCTCGTGGTGTCACTTGCCCGACATGTGCTTTCGCCAAACACACACCATACCCACATATAATAATAACCGTTATAAATTATTGTAGTCCGCACCGACAACGGTTTACCATAACGACTCACCCTTCCATTTCGGCACCTAAATTCCCGAAAGACATTTTGTTTTCAACGTGAAAAGCAAAGTTTACTTTGTTTTACAGCCACCCAAAACCCGTCATTTTTGGCGGAACAGCAAGACAAAAAGAAAGGGGAAAAACACGTTTACCTTTGCCACCAAAATAATATACAGAGAAAGAGTGACTTTACTCTTAATTTCGAACAAAGGGAAAAATCGTCTTGGATTCGAATCCAGAAACAAGACGACTTCAACTTGTTTATGTATTTATTTTTATTTTGTTATTTATTTTACTTTTCTTTTATTTACGCCTCACTCTGGAAGCAATGTATGTCGATTGTCTCTTCATGATCTCGCTTTTATTTCTTGTTATTAATATTTGTTTATCTTTATTTTTTGTGCAATTTTCGTAGCTCGGGGACATAAGATTACCCCTGCACAATAGAAAAGCAAACTGAAGTCTAGATGTCATTACACGTTAATTTTGTGTCTTTATTTCAAATGTCTGAGAGACTTCCATCTAGTTTTGGCGTATTTTTGAATATTTATCATTTAGCGTTGACTGTATAGGTGCACCCTTGAAAATAACACAAAAGAGCTGGACACTTTCAAGCGTGCTTCGGGGTTCAGCGATTGTGTTAGTCAAAACAATGCCCACGGTATTCGTGGATTCCAAGCTAGGTACAATGTAAATTCCTAAGAATAGCTACCGACACATTAGCGCAGGGCGTTAGGCTATGTGCCGGGACTGTCTCACACAACACTCGGTCCCCGGTTCGAGTCCGGGTCTGGGTTCGAAACCGTCTGCCCCTAATATAGGAACAAGGAATTGGCTGGGATCTGGCACCAGTGTGATTGGGATCAGCCTTGTTTCTCCCCTAAAGGGACAGGGCCCGCGAGGCTAGGAATCGGAGGCAGGGGAGGACGTGCGGTGAGTCGGTCGCCATACCACAAGGGAGCTATATGGCAGACGGTAACCAGTCTCGTCGCCTGAATGCCTGACATATCACCGCTTAACTTTTTCTCTTTTTTTTTTTTTTTTTTTTACTTTTTTTTTTATCCGATACCGCGATACTTTTCTTTCAATAAACATGCAGTAAAACAATGAAATATCGAGAGAGTAATGCGGAATTTGTTCTTACAACAATTTGCTTAAAACGTTATAGGGCCTACTTTAAAAACATATCCATCAGCCAATGAATATGTCGAAGAGGATGGATGAAACTTGTGTTAATTTCCCAAAAGCACTATCAAAACAGATAATCCCTGCACGTGCTCCAAAATGCACCAAAAACAAAAACAACAACAAATATAGGGAAAAAATAAACAAACAAATAACATAAAAAAGACACATGATAATAATAATAATCATTTCTTTAATAACGTCGAGAGGGGTTGCCTAAAAAAGTGACTTTCCTAAGAATGGCATGATGAGCCAAAATATTCTCATTAAGTATACAAACTACTTTAAATTTTATTCACAATTGTCATTGGTGTTTTTACATTTCATTCACTTATCAACCAATGTAAATTGATTAGTAAGCGTGCATGACCTTTTTCGACTGTTCTCGCCAATATGTTTGAGTAAGTATCGGGACCATAGTGCCTTGATTGTTTTTCAAACGAACGGTAACTTGCAAATCAGCACATTATACGTATTATTTTTTTCGTGGAACTAAGTAAGTTACATGGTGTACCACAGTAAGTAGTGACTGGATCAATGCGCCGACCACACTTTTTATGATGAATTGTTGAAATAATATGGTATAATATTGTTAGGGTTAGGGTTAGGGTGAAGGTTAGGATTAGTGTTAGGGTTATGGTTAGGGATAGGGTTAGGGTTAGGGTTAGGGTTAGGGTTAGGGTTAGGGGTTGGGGAAGTTCGGATAAACTACAATCCCGGTTATATCTCTCGGGCAACTTGACTGCCATTTGCTTGCGCCATACACACATAATAATAGCTCAAATTATTGTAGTGCGCACCGACAACAGTTTACCGTGACGATTTACCCTGCCATTGGCACCTGAATTCCCGAAAGACATTTTGTTTTCAACGTGAAAAAGCCAATGAATATGTCGAGGAGGGTGGATCAAACTTTTGTTAATTTCCCAAAAGCACTATCAAAGGGTGCACCACAATAGGCTCCCATAGCAACCAGTGCTAAATGCTAAACGTTCAACAACAACAAAAAACAACTCGGCCTCTAGAAAACACTCAGATCAAATAATTATATTTTCTGGCAACTGAACTTCATTTTTCTTTTTAATTTTTAGTAGGTTAGCCATTGAGAATTTTTGCTAGGCTGATCCAAAATTAAAACACCCATGAACGAGTAAACTGGCCAGACTTCATCTTGGAAAAATGACCCTACACTGTTTAGCAAAATAGGGTCATTTTTAGACGGCCAGCATGCCCAAAATGCTCCAGGTTGAAGGTCAACAACCCCAGGGGCACAAAGTTGGACCATTTTTCAACAATCCATAAAAGCAAGGACCTTCAAATCTTTCATGTAAAGAAAAAGTTGTGGGTTTACATTTTATTAATGAGGCCCGGTGCGTGGATTTCTCTCTATTTAGTGTAGTGCACCCTCTATCAAAGGGTTAGGGTTAGGGTTAGGATTATTGACTCTCTAATTTGGGCTCGTTCGGGTAAACTACAATCCTGGCTATATCTCGTGGTGTCACTTGCCCGACATGTGCTTTCGCCAAACACACACCATACCCACATATAATAATAACCGTTATAAATTATTGTAGTCCGCACCGACAACGGTTTACCATAACGACTCACCCTTCCATTTCGGCACCTAAATTCCCGAAAGACATTTTGTTTTCAACGTGAAAAGCAAAGTTTACTTTGTTTTACAGCCACCCATAACCCGTCATTTTTGGCGGGACAGCAAGACAAAAAGAAAGGGGAAAACACGTTTACCTTTGCCACCAAAATAATATACAGAGAAAGAGTGACTTTACTCTTAATTTCGAACAAAGGGAAAAATCGTCTTGGATTCGAATCCAGAAACAAGACGACTTCAACTTGTTTATGTATTTATTTTTATTTTGTTATTTATTTTACTTTTCTTTTATTTACGCCTCACTCTGGAAGCAATGTATGTCGATTGTCTCTTCATGATCTCGCTTTTATTTCTTGTTATTAATATTTGTTTATCTTTATTTTTTGTGCAATTTTCGTAGCTCGGGGACATAAGATTACCCCTGCACAATAGAAAAGCAAACTGAAGTCTAGATGTCATTACACGTTAATTTTGTGTCTTTATTTCAAATGTCTGAGAGACTTCCATCTAGTTTTGGCGTATTTTTGAATATTTATCATTTAGCGTTGGCTGTATAGGTGCACCCTTGAAAATAACACAAAAGAGCTGGACACTTTCAAGCGTGCTTCGGGGTTCAGCGATTGTGTTAGTCAAAACAATGCCCACGGTATTCGTGGATTCCAAGCTAGGTACAATGTAAATTCCTAAGAATAGCTACCGACACATTAGCGCAGGGCGTTAGGCTATGTGCCGGGACTGTCTCACACAACACTCGGTCCCCGGTTCGAGTCCGGGTCTGGGTTCGAAACCGTCTGCCCCTAATATAGGAACAAGGAATTGGCTGGGATCTGGCACCAGTGTGATTGGGATCAGCCTTGTTTCTCCCCTAAAGGGACAGGGCCCGCGAGGCTAGGAATCGGAGGCAGGGGAGGACGTGCGGTGAGTCGGTCGCCATACCACAAGGGAGCTATATGGCAGACGGTAACCAGTCTCGTCGCCTGAATGCCTGACATATCACCGCTTAACTTTTTCTTTTTTTTTCTTTTTTTTTTTTACTTTTTTTTTATCCGATACCGCGATGCTTTTATTTCAATAAACATGCAGTAAAACAATGAAATATCGAGAGAGTAATGCGGAATTTGTTCTTACAACAATTTGCTTAAAACGTATACCTTCTTGCAGTGTGAAGCATGCCAGCAGATAGACAAGGAACAGTGTTCTGCAGCTATATATACAACCTAAAGTTGCTCAGGTGAATTAACATATAGAACTTTCTTCAGTTAACTGTCAGTTGATGCTTAGAAAGGCAATAAACCGATCCATTAAACCCCCTTACGTGTTGACCAATCACAGCTTTGGCTACACCACAGAAAGTCTGACAAAAGTCCAACACAAGAATATCCTATTGAAAACTGTGTAAGGTTTCATTCTGGATCAAATTTGTTTCATTTTTCTCATAGCGACGAATCAGGCAAATGTGCATTACGAGTAAATCAGGTTTTAAGTGCAACCATTTTTTCAATCACAACTTTTGTATGATTTCCATATATTATTACATGATCGTCATTCCTTGCCTGGTTGCATGTGAACGTATTCGTCACTTCAAAGGTCTCAATAACTTTAGAAAGAGACAAAATTGTGATTTCAAACATCTACAGATGAGTTTAGACCCCCAAACCTTCAAAAATCTCCAAATCAACAAAGACTATGATTCGCCACTACGAGGAAAACGCGATAAGTTATTTGTATTCGTGTTTTGACCAACTGTGATGGTTGTCTTGTCAGAGTAAGGAAATAAATATGCCCTAAAGTAACTGACCGCAAGAAGTGCATATTTTGTTCCGAGTCTAGTTTTACTTCGCGTCAATAATTTGAGTCAACTATACGGTACCAAAAACCCTGGACGCTCAATACATACCCAAGGGGAGAAGACCTTGGATTGGTTGTACACCCTTGAAAAATGACCTGGATGCGTCATGGACTGACCATATGAGGAACACCCACATGTATGGGGGTCTACCAGAAGTATCGGACAAGACTCGCGATCAACGGATGAGACTTGCAGAGCACTGTCTTGGGCGTCCTGAACTGGCAGTGACTTCCTTCATCTTGTGGGAACCAACAATAACAAAACTAAGGAAAGGCCTCCAGAGGCAAGAGGAGGTCATCCTACATTGACGCCCTAAAGAGAAATGACAGGAGTACCCATGAATGAAGACGTGCACTCTGTATGAAGGATCAATCTCGACTATAGGGAAAGAATCAGATGGCCCACATTGATTGAGGACCTCCCCCAGCAATGACCTCATTCATTTATTCTGTGTCCCAAAAATTGTAGGCTTATAAATATGTTTTTTGGTCAAACTGTGATCGATTTCATGAAATGGAAATATGACATACTATTTGTCAAACATTTTTTTCTTGTTGAGTTTCTAATATTCATCAAATCATGCCTGCATGAAGATTTTTGTTAATGTTTATTTTTGTTAAAAGTAAGACTTGACTTGCTTGTCTTAAAGGAAATTAACACCAGATATTTGTAAAAACATATTTCTTGTGAGTTTCCATTATTCATTTTGTCGTACAATACTGAAGACAAATATGGGGGGGGGGGGGGAAGGAAAATTGACTTACTCTTTCTATCCCCTCGTTCACCTACATTACAGTGATGGGTAGACATGGAACTGATGGTGTGCATCTTTATGCCTCAGACATCTGCTTACATGTAGTTGAAAGGTGAACGTCATTGGAGATTTGCATGACTTTATGTCTGTAAAATGAAATGACATACTTCTGAATTTAGATGGTGGGTAATTCCCTAAATAAGAGGTCCAATAGTGTGACATAAGGGTCAACATTTCAAAATCAATTTGACTTATTCTAAAAGGTTTTTTTTTTATATAAATATTTTCACTACACTTTTTTATTGTGTTTTTGCCTATACACCGATGTGTGTTAAGCACTGTATACTCTTTCCCCCGAGTCTTGTGAAAAAAAAACACAGGCATATTCCTTGGGTGGGATTCGAACCCAAGACTCCCACCATTCTAGACCAGATGTTTACAGTGCTTAACAGAAGTAACTATAGAAAATATTTCTTTTCTGCTTTGCTTTTCTGCATAATACATTGTTAATTCATTAGGCCTTGTCAAGTAACCGATACCAACCTCAATTTGTCACAGCGGCGCTATTTGGTGGGGTCGGGTGCTCTTTCAGTGAAAACCACCGCTTTGTTTTGTAAGGACCAAAAATCAGCCCCCTGGACAAAAAGTGGGGAGGGGGGCCGGGGAGGATATATCCCCCTATCCCTTTCTGGTATTTATTCCCATGACACCAATAAATGTTGTGGTCCCAGTTATGTACAACATTTAAAGATAAAGTTGTACAAGATGGCTGTTGTCATATAGGCCTATTGACTGGAAAGAAACGGCAGAAATATAACGTGCATGCCACTTGACACAAATATGTTTGAACTTAAAAGCCCCAGCTCAACATTGGTGAGAAAAAAACATAAATGTTCACAGATTTACATATACCTTACATTGTATAAAGACAACTATGATAGAAAACTTTCCTTGAAATATTTCTGCCTGAAGTGTTATCGTTTTTAAATAATAAATGAAATAAGTTCCAATATTAGTTTTTGTCTCCGTGAGACAAAAACTCTGACTTTAGGAATACATACAAAAATGCTGAATGCATTTTTACCGTTTCCTCGCAAATGAAACAATGAAAATTAATGAGCTGACATTTTCACAGGTTGGTTTTTATTATATCTTGATTTGTGCAAAGAATGGAAGCATTTACAGTCAGTTTACCAATGTTGAGCAGTGGGGCTTTAAGTATTCAAATTAATAACTAAATGCCCATTTATGTTTTGACCCCCTCAGCCACATTATATTGTATTAACTTCAACCAAGCAACCTAGAAATGTCTACTTTTTATACAATCAACCAGACATTGGTACATGTGAGTATTCATTTGTAACAAATCAATATTGTTACCAAAGTATTTCAAGATCACATTAATGAATTGTGGTTTAACCATTGTGCCCTATGTCAATTTTTGTCATGTTTTTATCATAGTGACAAATCGGCAAATAACACTTTTTGAGTACATCAATTTTTAAGTTGGTCAACTCTTCGCAGTTCATTTAATTAATAACAAATTCATCAGATTTTTGTATCTGTGCATTGTCTTGTCAGGAACCCTTATTTTGAAAAAATGTTTCCCCTTCCAGGAAAAGGAAGCACTCTTAAGACGCCATTACCTGTGTGTAATTTCGGACCACAGGAGCAACGTCCCTTGGTCATTTAACTACGGAGCATGCACAGACCAAACAAGGACAAAAGTGGTCTTATAAATACTTGCATTTTGTGGCTATTCAGAAGCAATTTTTGTGTAATCCCCTATTATAGCCCTTTGTCTTTTTGTACCAAGACAAGGATTACGAGACATTGAGAGGCTTCCACTGTTGTTCATTTATTGTATTTTGGTCGGCAATCGAGCCATTAGTTCCGTGTTAAGTGCCACTCTTTAGACAAAAGCAATGGTTGATAAACAAAACGGACTATCCAACAAGTAGTCTTTCTTCTCTTTGCATTTTCAAGTCAGGGTTTCTTTGTGCCAGCGGTGCCCTCAAAGAAAAAAAGACTCCCGCAATTCTGCCAAAAGAATCCAGTCCGGGGGACGGGACAAAAAAAGAAGAATCCTGGCGGTAACTGGCTAAATATTCTTGACGATAGCTTGGACTTATTTTTTTTTCTCTATGTAAAAAACAAATCCATGCGCTCCTAAGCTGAATTGGTGCACTAACGCATGCTGATTTGCCACTTATTCGTCACTATGTAAAGAAATAAAAATTACCACTGTGCGTATTTGTCTCCATGTGTTTTTACACAAACCTACATAGAATTGAAACACAGAATTTCTCAACTTTACAGACCTTTTTATGATCCAATCAAATTCATTGAGTGTCATAGAGATTTCCTTAGTCCAAATTCAAAGATATTAGAAGTCTCAGATTGCAAAGCACTTAGAAATTTCATGTTTTGTAAATACTTGTAAAATCAATCACTCCCCTCTGCCCGCAGTGAGAAACTGGTACTACTGTATGTATGCACAAAGCGTAATGTTAAACACGTACACAGCAATAAAGGTTACCAACCCATTGAACGGATTTGTTGTATGACAAAACCAAAATGTTACTTTTGGGCTGATTCGCTGATCGGGGGTGTCTGAAACCATCCAGAATTTTGATTCAAAAATTTCACAAAAATTATTTTAAAAACATTCAAACCTTGATTACCCCCCAAATGCCATTTTGTCACCTGTTAGTGTAACCCACAACATGTTACTAAATTACTCCCAACATTTTTTTATTTTTAGATGGGTCTTTTCCTATGCATAAATTTTAAACAATCTTAAATAAATGCGGAGAAATGTCCATATCTGACTGCCACTATCTAAGTTTTTTTATAGATTATTTAATGGATTTTTGGCTTTATTTCCCTATTTTTTTTTAATAATCCTCAGAAGGAATTGGTAGTTAAACCTGATTATTGACCTTAAAAAAGAAAAGTCCAGCAGACATTTCATCATATGCGGTCGGAACACTCGTGCACTCATGCCCAAAGGAACTGAAATGGTATTTATGATTTTGCAAGTAGTGTCGTCAAGACCACTGTAGACACGCAAACGGCTTATTTTTCATGATTTTGGAACTTTGTTAAAGTTCAAAGTGCCTGTTCCTCTCTGTATCCATTCTGTCAACCTTTCTGGACAGGTAAGAGTAATCTGACCGAAATCAAGGGAGATAAAGTTGCAGTCGGCTGCAGCTTTTTTTGCCATAAATGCATGTCTACACCTAACTCATTTGTTCTATAGTATTACATTTCATTTGCATGTTTTGCCTGTACTTCACCATTGCACAATGAATTAAGGACTGTTGTTGTTATTCGATTCACTCTATCAGGGCAAACGTTGCCATACCTGGGAGTGCTGCAGGGTACGGAAGTCGGATATTGCAAGGGGATAACAGGTGAAGTATTTTTTTCCCTGAGTGCATGAATATTTTTTTTGTACCATATATCTGGCAGCCGCCAGATAATTATGTGGCGGCCACCAGGTAATAAAGTGGTGGCCGCCACATAATTATCTGGTGGCTGCCACTTTATTATCTGGCGGCTGCCACTTAATTATGTCGTGGCCACCACTTATTACATGTATCTGGCGGCTGCCACATATTTATCTGGCGCCCACCACTTAATCATCTGGCACCGGCCACTTATTATCTGGCGGCCAGCACATTATTTGTACAAATTAAGGATTAGAAAGGAGATTAAAAATAATTTTAAACTGATAAAGTGGAGCATGGAGCAAGAGTGGTGTACAAATGCACTAAAAATCTGTAAAATAAAGAAAGTGTTGTACAGACAATTATGTGGCGGCCTCCAGACAATTATGTGGCGGCCGCCAAATATTAAGTGGCAGCAGCCAGATAATTAAGTGGGGGCCAAAAGATAATAAGTGGCAACTGCCACATAATTATCTGGCAGGATAATTAGTGGCGGCTGCCACATATTTAAGTGGCGGCTGCCAGATAATTAAGTGGCGGGCACCAGATAATATAATAAGTGGTGTCCGTCAAATAATTGTGGCAGCCACCAGATAATAAGTGGCACCGCCAGGTAAACAGTGCCATAGCCAGGATTTTTTCAGTTGGGGGGGGGGGCTCAGGTACCTTGTTTTTTAATCAATTACATAACATGGATCTACATTTTTTTTATGGGGGCACTGGAAATTTGTGGGGCACGTTCCCCCATCCCCCCTTGGCTACGCCGCTGCAGATAAAATATTGACGTGCTCATGAAAAAAATATTTCATCTCTTATTCCCTGGCATTATCCGGATTCCGAAGCATGGGCGTAGATCTCCAGTCCATTGCAAACCAACAAATGAAGCGCCTTGTCCCAAAGGAACCCCAAATGTCTTTAAATTTTGCAAATATAAAACCATTTTCAACACTTTAACTCTCAAGACAGGGCAATTATTAACTCACCAACTCGCCCTTCAAGTAGTTTACCCTCGGGACTGCCGGGAAAATACGACATTTTTGTGCTAAAGACAAGGAGACTTTTATTTCCAAGTGCTTCTGTTTTTTCTTTCAAGAAGGACGCACTGTAGCGCCCTCTACACTTAGTCAAGCAACACAGCTTTCTTATTTGCATAAAAAACCTGTCTTTTCTTTGGCTAATTTTATTATCATTATTTTGGAGTGACTAAAAATTACTCGTTCTTTACGGATGATCTTTTAGTTGAAGGATCAACTTTTTTTATGGAAGTCGCCAGACACACAAGGCCAGTAAGCCACTCGAGGTATGGGCTACAAATCAACTGTTTTATCCAGGGACCGTTGCCACCTACACCTGGGGCTGAAACAGGGTAACCCCCCTTTACAGTCCGTAAGGAGGTAGGCTTAGGTATCATCTATCAGAAGCCTGGCTGGTAGAGCAGAAGGCTCTACCTCCCCAACTTTTACGGAGCAATATGGTTAAGTGTCTTGCTCACGGACACAAGCGTCGTGACCGGGACTCGAACCCACACTCCGATGACTCAGCCACCGGAGCTTGAGTCCGACGCACTAACCACTCGGCCACGACACGCCATAAATAAATAAAAGGATGAGACGAATTCGATCGATTATTAAACCAGTTAACCTGGCGGGATTCTATTTGTAATGATTTGTCTTTGCTTTTCTGAAAAGAATAAAATATCCCTCGAAGAGAATGAAAGACCCCAAACAATACACCGGTGAATTTAAAAGTATTGAGAATTTAGAAGTTAATCAATACTAACTTACAAAAGGTCCTCGGTAACAATGACAGTTCGTTTTGAATAAGTTTTGATACTGTGGATCATCGTGTAATTTCATTCATCTTGTTCATCCCTACATTGAGTTTAAAACTGACCCAGTCAGTTACTCTTGCTTGGACAGTTTGCTACATACCCAATTCACCCCCACCCCTTTCCACGTACCCGACACCACCACACCTCGAAAAAGAATACCATTTTTATGATCATGTGAAATCAACCATTAACCATAACGTGGCTATTTATTAATAGTTTGTGACATTTTAAGCTTTAGAGCAAGCTTTTATGGGGTGCCGTTTGTCAATTAATTTTTTGGAGACCATTTTCCATAGTTTGTAACAATGTTTCATGGTTCATAACAATAAACAGTGTGCTCAAAATTGCTTTTGTTGTTTGCATACCATGTTTTTGTGCACTTTTATTATTTGTAAATGAACATCCAAGGATAGTATGGTTTCTAACAATGATTATAACGCGTTGTCTATATTAATATGGTTTACAAACCATGAACATGTTATAGGATGATTTTAAATCATGGTTTATAAACCATAAAAAAAGGAATCATTAAAAAAACATGATTTATAAACCATGTAAACCATGAAATATTGTTACAAACCATGGCAAACTGTCTCCAAACAATTAATTGACAAACGGCGCCCCATAAGTCTTCACATTGTTCACCGTGGGGACTCTTTTCAAGAGATACTATTAATTAGCCATTTTGAGGTATGGCGGACACTATAAAAATAAGAGTGCACTGTTTGGTTTGGGTGACAAATTTACCCAAACCAATTAGTGCCTCAGTAATGTGTCCACCAAATCTCGGAATGGTGGACACATTACAAGCCATTATTTGAGATGGTAGACACATTACCAGGACACTATTAGGTTTGGGTAAATTTGTCTGCGTACACCCAAACCAGACAGGCACTCCTATTGTGTCCACCATACCTCAAAAAGCTAATTATTGTTCAACTGACGTCGTTCACTTTGCAGTGGTTTCGAAACCGAGTTGGCTTTAAAATATGGAATAGTTTGGGAGAAAACGTGGAGTCTTTCGCAGTCAGCCATTTTCGGTCAGTTGCTTGGAGCGGCCACCACCGTGAATAATTTGCATGATCAAAGCAAACCATGCTATACCGACAATGGCACAATAATTTATCCTATGGGGAAAAAAAACATTTCTCGTTAAAGAGAGGGGGGAAATATATAACAAAGATACACCAATAGGTTGACACAATTACGGTCTTTAGTATTTTGAATTTCGATTGTTTTAAAGACTTTTTGAAAAAAATAGCTTTGATTTTTTGATCTCCATTAAAAAAACATGAACGGAGTTTACACCACAGAGCGTAGATTTTTTTTTAAAAATGACCTTGTTATCTGAACGAGCCCTTTAAAATAAATAAAATGCATCATTGATTTAGTAAAAATGTTTCAACCCAGTTTCGTAAAAGGACAGTTTTATTAACAAAAAACCACTTAATTTTCCAGAAACTGTGCAGATCCAGTATACTATAATTTAGATTATTCTTTACCTTTACTTTGGCGTACTGTTGCTACCACTCATGTTCCCTATGTGTGCATTGGAGACAGTTGATGTAACTAGCTTATAAAATAACTAGATTTGCATTATTTTGGACTGCATTGTTATTGTGTCTCAAAAAAAAAACTAAATGCTGACATTTTTGTAAAAGCTTCAGAATATGGACCATTCATGCTATAGGAACAATTTTTTTCTGTTTTGAACTAAATGTTTTAATTAAATTTCTGTTAACCCTAATTACACTACTCGTACTGTTGTTTTCCTACCCAAATTCCCCTACATCCAATTTCTGCCAAATACCCCTTTTTTAAATTGTTTCATTTACTGTAAGACAAATGGCTCTATTTTCTTAATGTTTTTTTATTTCCTTAAATCCCATATCTTTCCTCCTGCTTTTATTATCTAGCGACCCGTGTTGCTGCCTTCCGCACCCCACACCATCCCACCTAATTCCCTCTCTCAGGTTGCTATTCTATCAGTTTAAACTTAAAATTAATGTGTATGCATTTTGTTATTTAATGGGAGACTTTTGAGACGCTGGCGGCAGCAGACATCACGGCCCCTTTTGACAGTTCTGATCATGCGCCCACATGCTCAGTATCGCGCCTGAGGTTCTGAGCATGCGTACCACTAGTGAGAACTGTTAAAAAGGACCGTCCACAAGTCTCCCATTGCGACGTATTGATTGGCAAACCAGACTAACTGTCTTTCAAAATAATTAAGTTCATTAAAAGTAAATGTGTTTCTTTTGTAGACTTTTCTCTTGTGCGGTTCTTTGTTTCTATAAGTCTCGCCATGTAGTGATCTGTTTGGTTTTAATTTGTATGTCATTATTTTAAATGCATTTAACAAGCGTGTTTGCCAATGAGTGCATTTAAGCACAGACAGTTTCCAGTTATAGCATTAAATTAAAAGGTCGGGAACACTTCTTGTGGAAATTCATTTTGAAATTAGGTTGTTTTTGCAGTAAATTTCAGAAGAGGCTTTTAAAATCGATTGTTGATGGCCTTGCGTGGTGAGTGTAAAAACATTATTTTGCGCAAAGTATGTTGCAACCTCGAAATTCGTTCAACATTGGTTGTACCCCACACTTTAGTTCTAACGTCTATAGATAAGACATTGGCTATGACGTAATGGTGACATCGTCAGATTTCAAATAACAGATAGTTCAGAGTTTATCAACAACTTTCAGGGAACTTATGTATTTTATAACGTTTTGCCTCAGAGCAGTTCGCTTTGAATGTACTTTACGAAAAATAGCTCTGCTAGCCTTTCCGTCAAAATATACAGCGAGCGCTTGGTGACGCCCGTTGGGTGTGCTAAATTGCTATATTTATAAGAACTGCGTATTATTAGTTGTTTGCCAATGAGTGCATTAAGCACAGACAGTTTCCAGTTATAACATTAAATTAAAAGGTTGGGAACACTTCTTGTGGAAATTCATTTTGAAATTAGGTTGTTTTTGCAGTAAATTTCAAAAGAGGTGCTTAAAATCGATTGTTGGTGGCCTTGCAGTACCACCACGCTGGCGTCTACCTCCAGTTTCCTGTTTTAAACTGAATGGCTATATACAGGGACACTTGACTGCAGTTGCTCATTCAATTAATCTTTTTTGTTTCCTTTAAAAATAGACCAGACTTGACACAACAGAGTACGGAGCCAAGGGAAACACCACGGCGTAGGAGTTTAATGCAACCGCCGTGACGGCATTGTGTGGGCTTTGCTTAAGCTGCTCTCTCGTAAGCTTCTTTAATAATGATTAAACATCAAAGGATAAGTTCTGAATTCACTAGTGATATTCCATAGTAATAGTAACTCTTTGCCACAATCGCCAAACTTTCGTTTTCGCCAGCCTGGAAATTCTCACAGGGGGACCGCGTGGACTTTGGCGGAGCGAGCCAAAAGTTCTCACGACACCAGATATGTGCCAGACTTTTCTGTCCATCCCTTGAATCAGAGAAAACAATATACACGTAGTTGCACCACTGGGTTGGTTTATTCGAGAAGATTTTGATAAATTTGTGTTAAAGTTTGTCCATTGTCATCTCTTTCTGCTATCAAAGACATTTTGTTTAAGATTAATTAATTAGGCAGAAATAAATGTATTATTCTTCTAAAAAAACATTTGCAAGCAAGGCATGTGCGTTTTTGTATGGATATTCGTTTGAAGGATATTGCAACCAGTTATATTAATTCAACTGAAGAAAGAAAACACTTTAAAAGAATAAAATTATGTACGTGATTTTTCATTCAAATGTGTGGGTTTTGGGGTTGTTGTTTTTTTGTTGTAAATATGCATACATATGTTTTATTTATTATTATTCATTTTTCCAATTATGTACCACAACACGAACTCAAAGATTCATATAAATAAAGCCAAGGAAAAGAAGTCAATAACTGTCTGGAGTGCCTGCATGACAGTCCACATTGGTTCGTTATAAATTTAGCTGTCACTAATGTTTTTAATGAAAAGCAACCAAAATGAATGGAAAAATAGAAAGTAAAGTTTAAAACGAGGTACCAACCACAAGTTACACCCACTAACTTATGATGGTGTTTAATGTCATTTATAAGTGTTTACCGTGAAAGGGTGGTACACAGGAGCAGGGGAGAAAACACAACAACAACAACAACAACAACAACAACAACAACAACAACAACAACAACAACAACAACAACAACAACAACAACAACAACAACAACAACAACAACAACAACAACAACAACAACAACAACAACAACAACAACAACAACACAACAACAACAACAACAACAACAACAACAACAACAACAAAACAATGAAAAACGTCCTTCCGACCCTAAAAATGTTCGCAGAGGGATGCTAAACACGTTATTATTTCTGTTTGGCCAACTCCATCAAAACTGTTCACCTACATTCTTGAAAGTAAGCAGATTCCCTGTAAATTGTCGTTTAAATTAATCATTAAAAGGTCATTCCTTAGAGTCGATTATTTTGCTAATCCTCTCATCTCTGGCCGACCAAAAATTGTCAACGGCTAACCTACTTAAAAATTGAACAGAAAAATGAAATTCAGTTGTCAGAAAATATATTTGATTTGTTTTTCTATAGGCTGAGAGACTTTTTTTATTTTTGTTTTAGTATTTTTGAATGTTTAGCATTTTAGCATTGTTTGACATGGGAGCCTATTTATCGTGGTTCTCCCTGTTGGGATTTTCTAGACCGCCCTCTTTGTCTGTTTATTATCCACAGTTCATAACATATTGACTGCACCCGGGTGAATCTGACAAGATGACAAATGCTTGAGAAAGTTCGATAACTTCACTGCAATAACTCTGGTGTTAAATTCACTCTTTCGGCATCTACATGTGACAACATCGACACGGTGTTCATTACTGCCAAAACTGCAATAGCAAATAAGGATGGGTGTACACTTCGTCAATATCAACCAGTGACAAGTGAACTGCCAACAGCGTTAAGTGTCAAAGTAACACCCATCCAGGTTTTCAATTGACATAAATTATATCAGGTTTTTTATGTGGCAATTAACACCATGTCGGTCTTGTCACTTAACAGACACCGGTACTGGAAGAATCACACCAGAGTTTTTGCAGTGTAGAGTGACGTCATCTTTGATTTCTTCCGTTGGTATAAATGTAAACTGCAGGACCGATTTATGGTATTGCTTTATACAATGGAATTATGGCGCCTCGTAATAAAAAGCGCAGAATTCGATGGATTGTAACTGCAAGGGTTTCCGTGGTAAGGAGCGCCATGAAGAATCGTAATACAAACCGCAAGTGGTCATTCGTGCTGCGCGTGTCAGTCGCAAAAGAAATTTACCGTGACTTGCTGCTCTCCGCCAAGGAGTATAAACGGGAGCCTGCGAAGACAGCGAAGGTTAAATTGCTACTGAACTATTAATTACACCATATGGATTGGATAATGATTCCAAATGTATACGAAGTCTAACCATTCATTCACTTGATTCATCCACGCCAAAGGTCCTGTTGTAAGTTGACGCGTAGTGCAAACACTGCCAATCACTTTCGCATCAACCCTTTTCTGAAGGTCAATTTGCACCTCACAGCTGGGACTTCCGTCCTAAACTTACAGCAAATAACAGCAAAGGCAATCACAATACGTTCATTTTGAAGTATATTAAAAAAAAAACAAGCCTTGAGAAAATGACGCAAGTGTTTGGCCGATAGTCAAGAGAACTCACCTGGCTAGACAATATTCATTTCAGCAAAGATGTTTTCATAATTGGAACCATTTCTATTGGTTATTTTTGGTAGGTATTAAGCAGTTTCCAACAGCACGTTTTCTTGTTTATCTTTATTTCTTTTAAGAAAGGAAAAACACTTAAAAAAAAAGAACTTGACAACATTGGTGGTGATTTTTTATTATTTTAAATATCAACAGGAGTAGCGTTTCATTGATGCGTCAACATAATTCAATCCGAAGAGCCACCGTACTTTTGGTGAAATACTTTCTGCTAAAGTCTTTTCTCATTTTATCTTCCCCGTTTCGGGATCAAGTTTCTCTATTTTTTAGGCCTCTCCTTTGAGTAAGAAGATGCACAGCAGATTTGGGAAATTCAATTCCTATGACTATCCTGTTGTTGTTGTTTTGTTTTTGTTTTTTATGAATGAACATAATTATAACTAATTCGCTTACGGTCGTCATTTCTTTAAAAACATTCATAACCAATTTTGCTGCCAACATAAAGTGTCTCATTATGATTAGCATAGCTCCGTTTTGTAATTCTGAAAATATTGACTAAATCGAGACCCAACTGTCACATAACCCTTGAACAGGCCTTCTCCTCAATGCACTAAAGTGCTTTTGAAGGAGGTATCGATTAAATTGAAACACTGCCCGCTGATTTACACAGTTTTCGTTGTGGTGACATTGTTTGATGTGTACCTCTGGCGATTGACTGCTGACACAACCACGCGCCATTAACTTTACCTTTCACAAAGAGTATCAGCAGAAGTTAATGCATCTTTTACCAGTTTACAATATTGCTGTTGTTTCGTGCGTGCCGTATTATAGCCTTACTTATATTTTACACAGTCTGGTTCTCTGACCAAAGATTCCCTGACGACTCTGGTTAAAAAGCTAAGGTCAGGCATCATCCAAAGCTAAACATAGATTATGACGCAGCACATATAAATATTCATTACTTGTCACCAACGGTGGACGATGTCATTTGATAAAAGACGGAGCGCTGATGACGGGCTTTGTTTACTTTCAAAAAGCCTGGGATAATCAGTTTGTAATACAAATGTATTCAAATTCAAATATAGTGTTGAATTTGTTGGGGGTGGGGATAAAAGAAAAACGATAATGGGATGTGTCTGCAAATTTGTTGAATTTTTATCAACAAAAGAAATGTCCGACCATCAAAGACACTGTCCGAATGTTGACGACAACGAGTTCGGAGCATTTCGGATATTTTCGGAAAAGGAGGAATTTCTCCTTTTTTGTCACGTGACATTTGGGTGATACCTGACTCTAAAATCGACAGAGAATAGTCGGAGATTTTGGGGTCTAGGAACCAGACTATATTTCAACCAGCTCATTTTGAGAAAGCTGATGAATGAATACAAATCAACGCGGCGCTGCATCGTCTGGGTCAGCACTCAATAAACACTCGTCGCTTCTTTTTTACGAAAACAAGTTTTTGTCTAAGTGCACTTCTAATTAATTTCTGTAAGTCACGAAGGAGAGAATTTTTTTATTGTTATATTTTCCCCCTTCGTTTATTCTTACTTCTTTCTTCTAGAAATGTGGCCTTAATTAATAAGACAGCTAAGTGCGTCCTTGGCCGAGATTAACTCAGAAGGGGGGGGGGGGGGGAGGAACGTGTGGCTCAAAAGCAACCTGTAAATTTATTACCCGAGGCCGTTCATTCGCCAGCTCCATACTCACTCTGGACCCGTCATAGGTCGATAGAACGAGAGGGGAAAAATCACGCGCAAAAGTGAAGACCTTCTACAGTTATGACACACAAAGGCATATTGTATGCGTTCTCAGCATTATACAACCACGTGATGAAATTTGCTATATGCTTTCCCCTGGACCAATCGCCGTGGACTGCATGTGTATATGTGTGTTGCACTTGCACTTGAGGGAGCTAAAAGTCATGCTGTTTTCATGTTAAGGTCATTGCAGTGATTCGGTGCGGCTGAGCTGCCCGAGACAGTGACAGAGACAGAGAGGGAGAACCAGACAACGCGTCACAACTTTGTGTGTAATTTGGGGGATCGGACTGCCACGATGCAATCGCCCTTTTTTTCATTTTGTGGCGAACGATGATTTGAGCCAGCTCGTGGCCACGCCACTCTTATCACAATCAACGGTGAGACACCTCATTCGACATCTTCTGTTTCGACGATACTCCTTCACAGACGATGCTCTTGATTCACAGGAGATGGTGAGAGCTAAGTCTGCGAAACTAACGGGCAGCTTTGAAACCTGTGAAACAAGTTTTTCTTGACGACAACATGGATTGTTGACGATGTTCCTTGATACGACTTCGTTCTTGGAAGTTACTCTACCAAACCGAAGTTTCAAAGATATATGATAGACTAAGGGATAGTTTTTGCGTCTTTCCACAAGCCCCGCCCCCCCCCCCCCCCGTGTTTGACTTAACTCGAATACTCTAAAGGACAAGTTGGTTTTGACTTTCCATCTTGTTGGAAAGATTAACAGTGACTTACAATTACGTTGTCTGAGGTTTTTTTTTATACAGACCGGACGGCGATTCGGAGTTTCAACTGCTCATAACTTTCATTTGAGGAAATAGGGTTGGACTGAATTTAATTCACGTCGGTTATCAGGGATACGCTCAACCATGGAAGACTTGAGTGAAAATGCAACCAACATGACTGATATTTCACCACAGGGTCATTCCATCGACTCAAACAATATTATCGGCGCGGTGGCTGGACTTTTGGGCATCATAGGCAATGCAATGGTGTGCTTCGTCATGATTCGGTATCGTGCTTTCTTCAAGTCCGTCACCAATAGACTCATGCTTCACCAGTCTGTGGTCGACTTTATCCTGTCCACAGTCATGCTGATCACCAGGCTGTACACACCATGGACTCAGGTGTATTGCCGGTTCAGCCGGGGGTGGCTATACTGGGGTCTCGCCCATATCTCCACGACCAGCATCATGCTCATTGCTCTCGACCGGTACACAGCGGTGTGTCACGCCGTCAAGTACCGTCGGTGGTTCTCGATGTATCGCGTCAAGTTTTACCTCATCTTGGTGTGGGGTTTTCCAGTGATGTGGCAATCGTATCTGTTATGGGTTCATTTGCCAGACAATGCTTCGTCCTGCTTGGCGAATTGGGGAGAGCAAAACAACGTAAAGTTGGCTTTCGGAGTTGCCACATTTTTCTGGGAGTACATGCTGCCGTTGATTTTTATGACTGTCACATACACGCATACCATCCTGTCACTTCGAACGCGGGTACTGACACGCGCTCGAAACGCAGCGGCTACGCAGCCGGCAGTCCACCCGGGTAATAACGCAAACGGACGGCCCAACAACGCCCACAAAGACCCGCTGCAGACGGCCAAGGTGCGGCTGACGTTCACCTTCATGATCGTGGCCGTGTTCTTCATCATCTGCTGGAGCCCAACCGAAATCACCTGGCTGTTGTTTAACTTTGGTGTCATTGAGGATGGGTATTACAACTCCCTCTGGCATCTCGGTGTGGAAACGCCCCTCCTCTGCCTGAATACATGTGTCAACCCGGTAATTTACTGCGTGACCTACACGCACTTTCGCCAGCACTTGAAGCTGGTTTTCTGCGGTGGGTGTAAGAACGCAGTGGGCGATTCCACATACGCTGAGAACACGGAGAACAGCTCCGAGCAGCAACAGTCTTCACAACGAGGTAGAGGAAAACCGTTAATGTTTCAGGTCAATACTTAAATTAACCGCGGTGTTATTAATATTTGAATCATTTCTTTAATGATTTAAATATAAGAACAAATATACATAAACTATTCTGTGGAAATTGTACAAGTTTTATTCAGAGAAAAAAATTATTTATATTATTATATATATATATATATACATATATATAGCGGTGTAAAAAAAACATCACCGATGAACGTAGTATTTAACCCACCGTTTTAATAATTGCACAATTAACAAGACGTAAATTAATCAATCGCGGTGTAGAAATCAATGCAATCTTTTGTCCATTTTTTTTTTAAACCTAAATGATAAAGCTTGGGAAGTATAAATATCATGAAAATATAACACAAGAAAAGAAACAAGTTTATGTACTCCTTGAGTACAGAACTGAGTATGCTGATCAGATTTTATTTATTATTATTTTATTATTATTATTATTATTTTGTTTTTAGTAAGTCTAAGTTAATAGTATGGAAATCCATGAACGATTTTAAATCCGAAAGCTTATTTTTTTTCTCTAATGTAAACTCGATACAAGGACAAATGGCTCCGTCTTGTATACTGCCATATTCGAGGCAACCGTTACTCAACACTGATTTACCCAGCTGGGATTAAGCTTAAATGAACGTGCCAAAAATACATGACAAAACTTAGATCGTAATATCTGGTGTTTCCTTGGAACCGTGAGCACCTTAAGTTGATGACATTGTCACATGGTGTGTTTATTGACAACTGTATGGACTTTTTCCCACAATACCAATAAGTATACAGAAACAAAAGTTAGCACCCGCCGTTAGTTAACCATGGAAATATAAGCCTTGATGTGAACTGAAGGCTCATTGAACTTAACTTTATGACACATTCACCCCCAAAATGACTTTTGACTTTGTCACTGACAAACGGTACTGCAGCCTTAGAAAAATTAGAAAAAGAATGTAACCGTAAACGTTATAGATAGCCTACCTATTTTCTGATTAAAATTCACCACGACGGGCTGGTCATGTATACGTTTCTTGAAAGTTACAGACATGTGTTGATCGACCATCTTTAACACAACATACGTATATACAGATACAGGACGCAGGGGGAAATGTTTGCAAAACCTTTCACTTGGTGCAATGGAAGGCGTATACGATTAATTGAGCGGCTTCTTCTAGGGCTATACAGCTGCAATATAATGGCTAGAGCTATATCACTCTAAAAAAAACAACTCCAGGGTCAGAATTGACCCGAATTCCAGGTCACAGGGGGCCTGACGTATTTAAGGGTCAGGCTGACCCGTAAAAGGGTTAGAAAATGGGATTTTTAACTGGAATCTGCGTCAGTTTGACCCATTTCTGGGTCATTTTGACTCGGGTTCCGGGTTATACTGACCCAGCGGGTCAGGCCCCGCTGGACCCAGATTCCGGGTAAATTTTTCACCCCTGAATTTTTAGAATGTACAGTAGCCGGAGCAGCAACTGAGGCATTCCTACAAAAACGACCCGAATGTCAGTTCGGCTTACATAATCATTCTTTTTGTTCTAAATTTTGAAACAACTGACGTCAACAGAAATCACTGACTTTATTGATGAAGGAATTGTCTCAATCGAATCTGAAAAGACATTTGCTATTCTTACTGAATGTTGGTCATTTTCAAGAGCTGTTTCTCTTGTATTTGTTTGGATATCGACCATGCACTAAAATCATTGTTCGGCGACTATTATTACATCTATTGTGAGACTACGTTGTCTTGATTTAAATATCATCGTCCTCGATTGACTGTATTTTGGTCTTCAGACATGTCTTCGGTCGTGGAATAGAAATGGAACAGCTAACAAGACATTCAGCTGATCCAATTCAACTAGACTTTGTGAAAATGACCATTTTGAATTTTTTTTTTAAATGATGGTATGTCTTCGCCAGTAGACATCTATAAAATGGCTAAAACTTGTATTTAATAAATAGATTGTGAATGAATCTGAGAGGTATCCTGTTAGTAGGCGTGATGCAATTCCACTCAGTGTAAGCCACGCCCACTTCAAACAAACTGGCTCCACTGATTACCAGAAGCCCGTAGGAGTTACAGTGAGCTAGTTTTCTTTGATTTATGTAAGAAAAAAATTATTAATTTGACTTGGCTTTTGAATACGTTCTTCAAAGGCTATACTGCAAAGACTGAAGTGTTAAATTGATTCTATTGGTATTTATATAAATATGAAACAACGACGTAGAGATAATTGATTCTATTGGTATTTATATAAATATGAAACAACGACGTAGAGATAATTTTTTTTACCACGTTGCTACACTGTTGGTAAATTAACACCGTGTCGGTGTTGTCACGTATAGATATAGTACCAAACGAATTAATTTTTAACACCACGGTTTTTGCAGTGTAGGATCTTCTCAGAGTTGAAAGTTTCTGTCTTAAAAAGTGCTTTTGAATGATGAAAAGGGTGATTTTTGGTAATAACACACCAGCGTATTTATTATGGCAGCGTTTGGAGCCGGAGGTAGCGAAAACTTTGGGCGTGCAGCAGAGTCTGACGCAAAAACTTACCAACAGGATTGTTTTCCTACTTTATAACGAATGAAGTATATATATATATGTGTGTATATAAATTGCGATGAATCAATGAATGTGATGTATTGCGTCCAACAAAGTCCAAATAAGCATTTACTTATTTCGATAGAAGGGTGTAACCATTGTATAGGCCTATTATTATAACTGGTGTGGCCGTCCGCAACGCTCGTTGACATAGGGCGTTTTCGAAACCACAGCTTCAGGCTTCGGTTCTGGCTTATTATAGGCACCGTTCGAAAGTCCCGTAACGAAAGTGCACGTGTTCAAAATCGCTGACGGATGGCAAGCCGTAACCTAAAGCCCAAGCCATGACTGATAAAATGGACAAAGAGCCAGAGACCTAGAGGTCCAGGCTGTTTTTGTCAGGCAGAACGTGTACACAAGTTTATAGAGGAAAACCGGAGTATATCTTTTGTAAAGAAAAGGGAACAATTTTTCCCATTTATTATCAAGTGTTAAACTCAATAGAGCGAATTATATAATTATGTGTTAAAGTGTACTTATTTATTATTTAATATTTTATTTTATTATCATTAAATTTTGTTTTTAGTTCAACTTCCCCTTTGTTCTCAGTTGACAGTTTTCCACTTCGCCTCCATAGTCAAGTATAATCTTTGTATTTTTAGGCTGTTCCAATTCCAGGCAGGCATAACACAAAATGCCATCCACGTCCTCGCAATCATTTTCTGTCCAGGCAAGAGCTTCGCGTGCGTAGTGTCTCGTGTGTGTGATTGGTGGCTGTGTATTTAACTCAAACTAAGCCCTGAAATACTTAATAACGAGCTGAAACCTAGGTCAATCCGAAAGCTGTATACGAGATCTTCTCCAAAATAATGCTAAAATATTCATTATTAAAGCGAAGGGACAGTATTACATTCGCCCTTGTTTGAAATACTCATTCGACAGGGAACGTGTGCCCGGTCTCAACAATATGGAAACTATTACGAGTCGAGAAAATCGATTTGGAAAGTGTGACTGCTTCGTAGAAATGTATTATTCAATGTATAGGACATTGAAATCAAGAGTAGGAATGGAAACACACAACTTGAGAGACCATATAATAGACTATAATTAAATGTTCAGTAAACATTAAAGCACGCTAAATAGAGAGAACTTGGCTGCGATGGATCCTGATTTATTAAGTTATAACCATGGTAACCTAACAACAAAATATGGCGGTGCCCAGGCTTGACCCATGACGTCATCAACAACAACAGTAGACTTGTATGAGTCCCCCAGCAATACATTACAAGACCATAGATGTAAAATCAATAAACCATTGTTCAAAGAGTTGTTAAAAGGCAATTGAGGTCCGTTTTAATTCATGAGCTGGCTTTAGATTGTGCCCGTCAATTGTATATTATTTCATATCATTACACTCAAATAACATTTTTGAGGTATGGCGGACACCACATGTGTGTACTGTTTGGTTTGGGTGTTTACAAACAAGTTTACCAAATAGTGTCGTCGTAACGTGTCCACCATATCTCAAAATGGCTTAAGACGCTCAGTGCCAAAACCAGGCTCTTCCTGCCAAAACTCAAAACTGGGCTGATGAGAATTGATAGAAGTGATAGAATACATACAATATCAGTATGACCGAGTTAGTTGTTATTTAAAACCGCAGCTCAACATTGGTAAGAAGAAAAAACATAAATGTTTACAGATTTACATATAGGCCTACCTTACATAGTATAAAGATAATGGTGGGAGAAAACTTTTCTTGAAATATTTCTGCCTGAAGTGTTATCGTTGTTAAATAATAAATGAATTAAGAACCAAAGTTAGTTTTCGTCTCAGTAAGACGAAATCTCTGCCTATATGAATGCGTACAAAAATGCTGAATGCAATTTACCGTTTTCTCTCGAAATGAAACTACGAAAAGAGCTGACATTTTCACACGTTGGTTTTATTACAAATGTTTGGATTTGTGCAAAGAATGGAAGCATTTACAGTCAGTTTACCAATGTTGAGCTGGGCCTTTAAATAATAACTAATTTGGCCATACTGATATTGTTCAACATTAGAATGTTTTATAACAAGACAATCACATTGCATTCCCTGTAAATGCAATTTCAAAACATTCAAGAAGTGCCCCCTGGTTTTGGCAAGGCGGCATCACAAATTTTCGCCGAGATTATCTCCCAAAGAATATGGTAATGTATCGACAATAATATAACCAAACATAAAGAAAATCTGAAAACGTTGGTAATAATTGAATTCTTTTTTTTTTTCTTTTTTTTTCTTCTTCTTCTCCTTCTTCTTCTTCTCTGATGGTAGCTGTTTGTAACGATTCACTATTCATTCGAATGAACACCAGCACCAGTCTTTCTCTTGACACCAACGCATACTGGCAATTATAAAAACACCGCTGGATGGTCGCTCTGTTCTATTTTGTACATGTACTGATTATTAATAAAGAGAATTTAACGGACATCTTTTTTTTTTTTTTTTTTTTTTTTTTTTTTCATTAATACCCAAGTGTGTCACCCGAAGGTTATCACTGAAATGAGTTTTAGGGTTTAAAAAAACATAAGAGTTGTAGTCATATCTTTCAAAATAGAACACACTGATTAAATTATGACAAACTATAGAATTCGTCGACGACGAACAACTTGTACTAATCTATGCATGAGATGACATTCCATTGAATCCAACTCATGTGAACGATTAAGTAATTCTGGACCACTAAAAAATTAACAATTGTGAGCTAATGGTATTTAGACAATCAAGTGGACACACACAAAATGTGAGTGGTTTTCTGCTGGCCTACTTCATCCTTTGACTAATAGTTTTTACGAAAGAGATGTTCCAGTTTATACGCTAAAACGCGCAGCAGAGACCGGTTCTAAAGAGAAACTGATGGATGTAGGTCTGTAGATGAGAAAATCATTGTGTGGGTTAATTCTTATCAGAATAAGGTCAATGTATTACGGTTTTTTATTTCTTGAACCTGAAGGTTAATTCAACCCGATTTGTATTTTTTGATTTTTTTTATTTATTTGCTGTTTTAATCGGTTAGGCTCCTCAATTTAAAGGCCCTCGTCAACATTGGTAAAGTGTATGTAAATGCTTCCAGTCTTTGCTCAAATCAAGATGTTTATATTTTAAAACCAACCTGTGACAATTTCAGCTCATTTCGTTGTTTCATGTGCAAGAAAATGGTGAAAATGTGTTTAGCATTTTTGTACACATTCTTAGGTAGAGATTTTGGTCTCGCTAGAAACGAAAATTAATTTTGGGTCTTATTTCATTTATTATTAAAACATGATAACACCTCGGGCAGAACTATTTCAAGGAAAGTCTTCTGTCACCCGAAGGTTATCACTGAAATGAGTTTTAGGATAAAAAAAAAACAAGAGTATTAGTCATTTCTTTCAAAACAGCAAACACTAATTAAATTATGACTAATTATGATCTACCATCATTATCTGTATATCATGTAAGGTATGTTTAAATCTGTGAACATTTTTGTTTTTCTTTGTTACCAATGTTGAGCTGGGGTTTTAAAAAGACCAAACAATTGAAACTTTCACAATAACGGGCAATCTATTAATGAACCATATTTTGGAAACTGACGAGCGAAACACATTTATAAAAAGAAAGTTTTTCACTTTGGTGTAAATGTACCCCTCCCTCATTGATCCACGTGTCCCTCTCTCTGAGGGCATCAGGTTGGATTAGTTGTATCTTGACCCTGGCTTTGACCTTTGTGAACTGCAGCCTCGAATGTGGATTCGATTTTTACACAATCCCTACTTCGTAGCGTGGGCTCTCCCCATTTTTCCTTAAAACTGAACAACATTTCCAGGTGTTCTGATCACATATGTCTTTTTCAGGCCATCGGATACGAGACACTTTTTAAGGTTTAGCCGATGACATTATACAAGAAACATGTAAATAAGTAAATAAATATCTGGAGCGAGAAAAAGATGTCCCGCATTAAAGCTATTATCCTGTTTACGATGGCCGTGCATACTTTTGAGTTCCATTCAAAACCTCAATTGGGTAAAAAAAATCAATTAGGATCGACTTGGGGAGGCAGGAATTTCCTTGAGGAGGGTCTAGAAACAGTAGCCGACCCCCCCCCTCCCGTTCCTCTCAGTGGGCTGGTTGGGAACACTTTTGACTTGTCCACTGTGTGCTCACTTCGTTTCGCTGAGACACTGACTTCACTTCGTCTTCATATACAATTTCTTTGACTATAGACACCCGGCGCAAAAAGAATCTCAAAACGAAAGAAACTTGAAATGTTCAAAACATTGATGTTGTAGACACGATCAATAGCGTGGACTTGAAGAAATACAAAACTGGAAAAGGTATCATGCTGAAAGCAGGTCGCACGAGAGCAAAATGCAAATCAACGAAACATTATGGATACGGCCACGTTCACATGTGGTGGCAATGCCAAAAGAGCCGACAAAGGGACTCTAGTGAGCTTCGATCTAGAAAGAAGATGGGGAAGCGAATTTCTTTTTTTTAATGATTTTTGTGTGTGGGGGGGGGGTGGACTGTCATTTTGTTTGCAATTTGTTTTGCAAAATTAACGCCTGGATAAGATGTAAAAAGTCTGTTGATGGGGAAACAATTCTAAAAATGTGTTAATTTGGAACTGCATAAAGTATTGCAATCATACCATGGATTTACTTGAGATGTAAATATTGTGCAAACTTTTTGCCTGTTAACCTTAAACCTACAGCTTTTTGTTCAATTTGTATTATTATTGTTCATTTATTTTAACAACGGGACGTCCGGTATTTTTTCCTTAGAAGTAGACCACGCCCATCCTGTAGTTTTCAACTTAGAAGCCATGAAACCAACCTGTGAAGATTACATTGAATTTGGTTTATTATAACACACAAAGGCCCAGAATGCAGCAGTAGGTTTTTTGTCCTTAACCTTTTTTTCGTGCTGACAGACCAGGTGCATTCTAAAATAACGCGGTCGTGTATTTGCAAATTGCAAATGATCACTCAAGCAAAAGAAGTCAACTCTGCCCGTCAGTCTGATCATGAAATGAACTAATCAACACAAAAAGTGCACCCATATGTCCAGGTGTGGATTTCAAAAAAACGCTATAGGACTAGTCTTATCTCAAGTTAGGACGAGTAACTACAGTTAGGACTAGTTTTGTGACATCCATCCCAGCTCTCTTTTAAAAGTATTTGAGTTTATTTCAAGAGAACGACGATCGGTCACCACATTGTGGTGCCCTGCCCATTTTCGATGACTGCAATAAAGTTTTCATTAACCACACAGTTACTGAAAAAATTATTGACCCAATAAATGGAATTAATAAAAAAAACATTTCTACGAACCAGTATTCAGGTTCCACAAATGGGCAGAATAATGGACGGCAACAGTACTGAACCAATCATGTGTGCATCAAACGGCTTATGTTCGTGCTGCCGTTTTCGTGAATTAATGATCAAGTGAAGCAGTTAGTAAAATATACAATTTATGTTGAACGAACAGATATGGACGAGGAGCATTCAAATTGACTATGGCAACTGCAGTAAACGACACATCTTATGAAGAAACACTCTCCAAATTATAGTAAATGTTTAATAATTTGGGAGGCTATATATAATCCTGCTTACTCGCAGCTGAGAATCTGAAATTGCGAAGGACCCGGCTACAGCTTGACAGTGTAGTCACCTACACAACGAGAAATGTATACTAGAATGTCAAGCCCCTTCGTTCAGATCTACTGAGGTTGCTCGCCAGTGTTCCGGTCCCAACTGATCTATGATGACGAGGATGACTGTGTCTAAATGGTGCAGGGTTATTCGAAAGTAAACAGTCCTATTGCGGCTCAAACTAAAAATTGCATATTCATATGCTCCAAATTGCCCAAATTTAAAGAAAGTGTAATCAATTTATCACCTCGTTTCTTTACTAAGTGCTCGGTGTTTTCCCGTCAAGTATTGATCGCTTACCCTCCTCAAGCCCTCGGGAGAGAATGAATCCGAGATCTCAGCAACCAAAACACGTTGGTTATTCATTGTGGGTAATAAGAACTGATAACAAACACAGTTGCTGTTCTTCTGGTTCAACTATCAAGAGATGTTTGGAGAATTTTGTCACTATGGCAAGTGTAATTGATCCCCGGACCCATAGGACGTGTTCCCTGGGCTGTGGGATCGAGCAGCCGCGTTTTCAATGGGGGCACGGGGGGCATTGCTTTTCAGTGGGGGGGGGGGGTCTATGTTTTTTTTTATTGAATTACATGTATCTAGATTTTTTCATGGGGGCACCTTGGGGCACTGAGAAGCAGTGATAATTTATGGGGGTACGTGCCCCCAGCCTCCCCCCCCCCCCCCCCTACGCTGCTGGGATCGAAGTAATGCACGCCCTGTTATAAACGATGTCCAGTTATATTTACGGTGATGTACCTTGCGCCATTATGATGGGTTCTGCACTCACTAACTATGGTTTGCGCAATTTTCATGTCAATTTTTACGTGACTGTTATTAAAATTGCGGCCTTTGCGTAAAACCCAGATTCGCCACACAACCGGATGCATTAACGGATTACAACACCGAAATGCACAGTGTCTGGTACCATGCTCGAGGTCTTATAGCGACACTCCAGCAAAAATTTGGCTAAGAAGCTGATTTTTATTATTATTATTTTGTTTTTGTCTTCTTCTTCTCTAGAGGTAGATTGGCTGTGATTAGAATCTCGAGGTCTATGGGGATGCAGTATTGACGTTAGCTGATTTTTATTTTGTTTTATTTACTTCTTCACTAGAGGTAGATTGGATGTAATTACAATCTCGAGGTCTATGGGGATGCAGTATTGACGCCAGCGATTTAAATTCATACCACCATTGTGTAGCGCAGGCCTGATCTAACACGCAGTGGACTCTTCTTTCAACTTTCCATCTGTGCTAACATTATCACACAACTGGAGAAGCTTGCGGACACCAACGTGTCTTAAAAAGTACTTGGGACAAAGCCGTTCAACCAGAGCAAATCTTATATTAAAAAAAATGCCTCCCCACATCATTTCCAATTTGCTCTCTCGTGGAAGAGTTGTTTGTCTGTTGAATCAACAGAGTCCTCAAAAAGAACGTGACCTATAGAAAGACAGTGATATTTGGGCCAGTCTGAATTCAATTCGTTAGGAGATGTAGGCCTAAACCTCCGTGATTTGCTCAAGAGTTTGTTCATTTTGAGATTTACCGGTAGGAGCTTGGAAGGAGTCATGCAGTTGATTAAAAAGCACTTATGATTTCGCTGTACCCTCCACTGATGTAGCAAAGATAGTTACTAATTGCTTTCGAGTAAGTGCAAGAGAATGCACTGCAAATGGGTGGAAATGAAACCCAAAGCTGGATCGTTTATGAACGTTTACATGTGATTTATATTTAAGTGCAATATAATACAATTAATTATGTAGCTTTATTAATTAACAAGCAATAAACCACAAGAGAAACATGCCGGGTAAATTTTTAAACAAATTTTGGGGTGAGCAAAGAAATATTGATTAAGTGAATAAAATACATGTGCAATGATCATTTAAATGAAGTTGAGTATATAGCTAAGTTATAACAGCTATGACGGCGAATGGATCGTACGCGTACATTTAGTTCTGGATTGCTGTTTAAGCCAGAGTCTCAGCCAGAAAGCCACAATTACACCCTAAAAACGGATTGGTTAAAAACAACCAAGATGTTGGTAGATATGTGTCCAACCAAGCTCATTGGTTAATCTAACCAAGATATTGGTTGGATTAAACATGATTTAACCAAAATGTTGATAAGTTTACAAAGACTTGTTGTTAAATTACCCATTATATTGGTTAAATTGACCAGTAAGCTTGGTTGGACACATATCTACCAATACATTGGTTGTTTTAACCAATCTGTTTTTAGGGTGTACATTCTGTCACAATCTATAATTAGGCCATGTCCGAACGAATGACTTTATAGTGGCTATGGCCAGAGGGTGAAAAGTCCTATTCTCCAATGCTGTCGCTGCAGACAACGGTCAAAGCCGTAGCCGAAGTCGTTTCATTTGGATACGGCTTAAGAGTTCATGGTTTAACCCGAGTCAGCGTTCGATATCCACAATACTTCAACAACGTATTAAACACAGACACAGACACAGATATTACTTTGACTTTAATACACCCAATTGTGACAAGGGCTGTATCAAAATAAAACGCAAGGGTTAAATTAATAGAGTTTTTACAAACCAGCTTTGGGATTGTTATTAACAATCAGATCAAATGTCGATATCACGTCAAATTCTCTAAACTGCACCACATTGTCTACAGTAGTGTAGCCGGGGGTCTGGGTGGCTCGTGCCCCCACAGTTTTCGGCGCCCCTCCCCACCTCCCCGGTTCCCCCTCTTATGAAACAAAACCGGATACATGTAATTCATTAAAAAAAAAAAACATGGCCGCTGCCCCCCCCCCCTCCACTGAAGAGCAACGCCCCACTCTGCCCCCAGTGAAAAAATCCTGGCCAAGCCGCTGGTTTCCTATTAATGATCATTCGAAAGTAGTTGATAATCAACTCAGCCTTTAAATATTGATGCGTTAAAGTGCAACTTACCACACGCATAACTTGCCATTTGCTGAGCTGCAAACACTTTAAATGGTCTTTTAATAATTAAAAAAAATTAGTTGAGATTCTGGCGCGTGCTGGGCATATTTGAACAAGTAATCGGGCGTCATTAAACAAACACGCTGGGGGTGTTAACAAACTGAACTTAATCAAAAACGGTATACGAAGTCGGGTCATTTTTGTCTTCTTTTTCTTCTTTATTTTTCGAAGAGTACAATTGCAGTCTTTCAGACCGACCTGTTTTCGCTTTTATTAAAACGTGTGCAGATTTCATTGAATTGGCTGCTTAAGTTCAAGCACAATCTTTACGAAGATGACGTCATTTTAAAAAAAAAGGGGGGAAAATATTTCACATTGTAAATCATTTTAAGTCATTATAAATCCTACTGAATAAATTCAAAATAAATTTTGAAAACTATACTCAAAGGGTATCGAAAGTTGAAACAACACTTTGTCGCTTTTAGACGGGCTTTATTTATATCATTTTTATATCTTGTCTCTCTCTCAGAAGCTGCAGTCTTGAAATTTAACCCATTATCGGCAGTTTATATTGCCAAAGCGTAATTGTCAAATCTCCTTGTACATTTTTTTTTTTTAGAATTTCAATTGAAGTTGCATATAATATAGGTCTAGGTTGTATTGTACATTGAAATGCCGAATGGCAATTTTTACTGCTATTCAGGATTTCAAAATTAAAATGTCAAACGCTGCAGCCCTCACTTTAATGCTCGTCTTTATTGTAAGGTTGGCCTATAGAGTATTTAGTATTTTCATTAGGCATATAATTATACGTCATTCCAATGGATGAATATTCTTAATCTCATTTACGGGAGTTCGGCAATACATATTGGTTAAAAAAGGAAAAACTGTTCATTCCAATATACAGGTCACCTTGTTTTGTTGGAAAGGCACATCATCTTCCGTCGTAAAAGTGAGATTTTGTAAGCATCTTGGGTTTTCTGGAAGGATAGATTCATTTTTCATCTTCTAAATTTCAATACCCAACTCACCAACTCGTTAAAATGTCGTCAAATGCGGTATAGTCACGTTTAAGTGATAACAACGAAATTATTGGTAGGGAGTGTATGCAATGTTCTTGATTGTGACTGCGCCGACAGTCATAATCGAAGTATGAGGTCTTTGTGGTGGTGGGGGGGGGGGGGGGCTATTCCTGTGATATTGCTGAGTTTCATTTGATTTATATCAACAAGGAGAATATGATATCTTGGATTAAATAAACTAGCGGAAAACCCGCGCTACGCTTGAGTTGATTTTAGTTAAAGCGCTAACATCTAAATATTGGACTAATTTTGTAAAGTATTATTAGAAGCCTAATTATAATATCGTCCATCGTTATGCACTGTCGATGATCTAATAATCATTGCTTACACGTGACAAAAAATTCGATAACGTAACAACAAATTTGTGATGTTATTAGATCACCGTACCACCGCCCTCCAACCCCCCCACCCCCCCCCCACCCCCGCCATCACCCCGTTCTCAGAAGGACCCAAGTGTATTTCCATCCGAAAGACTGTTTAAAAAAGACGCACACAATGTTTGTCAACCCCTTGATTAGGTCTCTTTGTTTTCACGTTGTTTGGATTGATGGACTTAGCTTTTTTAGCCGACGTCCCCATTTGTTCTCCTATTTGTGGACTTTGTTTTTTTTTAGTGACGTCCCCATATGTTACGTACACAATGCCAACCCCATTTCGTCAGCTCAGAACTATAAGGTCATTAACTTCCGTAATCGACAAAAGGTCGGTAACATTTCCAAACTAAAAAACAGTAAATAAGATTTAAAATCAAAAACTAATGTTTGTCTATCCAAAAAGTAGTTTAACCTGTTATTCTAAACTACTTTTTTGATAGACAAACCATTAGTTTTTAATTTCTAAATCTTATTTACTGTTTTTAAGTTTGGAAATGTTAACGACCTTTTGTCGATTACGGAAGTTAATGACCTTACAGTTCTGAGCCGACGATTTGTTCTTAAATGGTGTTTTGAACTTTGTTTTTTAGCGACGTCCCCATTGTTTCGTACTTTGTCGACCCCACTGGCTTTGTGACCGTGTCAAAACACCCGGATCCCATTTATTCGTAAACGGTGTTTGTAACTTTGGTTTTTTAGCATTTGTTACGTAGGCCTACACAATGTCAATTCCATTTGTTCTTAAAACGGTGTTTTGAACTTCTTCTTTTTTATAGAGACGTCCCCATTTGTTTTGTATTATGTCGACCCCATTGGCTTTGTAACCGTGTCAAAACACCCGGATCCCTTTTGCTAAAAATAATGGTTATTTCTAAATAATGGTCAGACCTATATATAAATAATGGCGATATATAACGGTTATTTATACATAATTGTTAAATAATGTTATACTTGGATAATGTTAAATAATGTTATACTAAGATAACGGTTAATAGAAAATGGCTATATACAAATAAAAGGTAACATATTAATTATGGTTATATATATATAATGATTATTTATAAATAATGTTAAGCCTATTTTGAATAGTGGTTATACATAAATATTGGCGGTGAGAAACAACTGTGTGAAGTCCACACAGTGTTTCAAGTTCCTACACAGTGTGGACATCTTTTACCAGGTTCACACTTCGTATGTAGCGCTTCGGCGAATTATAATAGAGCTTTGATCCTATTTTACTGACTACTTTGACATTTACGCGCCCAAACACGGCGAAACTGGCTGCTTTGTAATACTCCATCACCTGATTACATTGGTGGTCAAGGGTAACGCATCACCATGACCGTCTGCAACCAAACTAAAGGCTTGCGTCACTTCGATACCATTCACCGTATCCAAATCCGCTGAAGTTTGAAGGCAATACACAATGCACGGTTGTTTCACTGCAAAAACTGGGGTGTTCAGTTGATTCTCTTGGTATCTATATATGACAACACCGACATGGTGTTAATTATCCCCCACAGATCTATTGTTGGTAAAAGTAACACAATGACGTTGTTGTCACAGATACCAAAAGAATCAATTTAACACCCCAGTTTTTGCAGTGTACTAATTAAGAACAATAAAAAAATACGAAAAGAATAATTATTAACAATATTGATTAAATATTGATAAAAGCTAACCGTTTTATCAGTTTGATACCAAGTATAGGCCTACCAAGTGTCTTGATAAATATTCGGTATGTATAGCCGGTGGTTGCAGGTTCAAATCCCGCTCCAGTCAATTTGTCTTTGTTCACACCAAAATTGATTTAAACAGTTACCCAGTCAGTTTCCCTGTCAGGTAATAAAGTTTTTTTCCAAGGTTGATTTATTTCTTCCATAACTTAGACTGAAAGCCATTATTTATATAAGCGGAAGGTGGGGTGCATATTCATGGCTAAAGTTTCAAGTGGTTTGATTGACTCTCCATCTTATTTTCTTTTCAAGCATATCAGTTTTCTCAGAACAAAATGTATTTTCTTTGTCAACTATTTGTGTTGTGACACCTATGGTAGAAATCTGTATACTGATGCCCAAAGTAAATTACACATGACTGACAGTTGTTTTCAAAGCAAACAACTGAATACTTTTCAAATGGCGTTAATAACTGACAAGTTGGTCAGCTCTAAGACTTTTCTATACTCGCAGTCCGTCGGGATAGATTTGCATTCTGATCTTGAATGAGTATGGGATGCGAAGTGTTCTGCGGACGTGACGCACGCTGTCCGGGCCGGGGGCTCAAGTGATAATATCGGATGACGCTCTTGCGTCCGTATAGTCAAATTTCATATTGTGTGTTTGTTATTGCTGTGTACCGCTTGTGAAATTCAAATTACACGATTGGCCCAAACAGATAAATTTTTGCTATGACTTTGGCTGTAGCATATGGTTACACATGCCGCACGTCAGAGTAGGTTATTAAAGCGTGTCCTGTTTGGGGAACTTGCATCTGGAACCCGCCCTAGAGGCAGACAACGTAAGAGATGGAAGGATGGTATCAAAGAAAACCTGGAAGCCTTCGGCATCGGGCTTTCCTGGTGGTTCAACTCGACCCAAGCACGACCAAGGTGGAGAGCTGCCACTCGAGAGGTTGATGAGGCAGAGGCTGATGTAGCGAACGAGGCGGCACAGTGGCGAGAGAGACGACACAGAAAGTACCATTAGCGTCCCCCATCTTCAGTATTGACGAGGACAAAGAAAGGCTAACGGTTAAGCCGGCAATATTTAAATGCAGGAAATCAAAATTTGGACTTGGTAGCCATGGCCAGAGTTTCTGTAATCCAATATACTGGCGATTTAGCTGCAAGCATGATGTTGTTATTGGCTATGAAAGGAAAACTGCCCTCAAAACGCGCCACCGTGACACGTGTGATTGGTCCAATGGACTGTCAGTTCACGTCAACCTGTTTACGTTATGCGATTGGCACTACGGTAGCCTACCTTGTGCTTTAGTTGTGCCCGGCTGCGGCTACGGCTGTGGCTGTTGCTAAGGGTGTTGCTATGGGAATATCTTATGTTCACGTGACGATCAAGCCACAGCCACAGCCACAACTTCAAATTCAACACTATACCTAACACTAAACAAACCTAAACCGTAAATTAAACCTATAGAATCCAAACTACAACACCCTTTGCCCTAACATTCTCTTGCCTTCACCACACAATGAAGTTAAACCAAGTGGTATGCAGACAAAAATCCTAAAATCCCTCAAATGACGTTGGTCATTCTTTGTCATCAGACATTAATATATACAGCCAAATAAAACCAAGTAATGTTTAATCACGATTGTTTGTAGTGCTTTAAAAAACGTGGAAAATTAGTTAGCACGGTTTTTAAACTCATTATAAGATGAAATAATCACTGTAAGGAGACCATGGATGGGAAGGAGAACATCAAAGTCACATTCGGCGAGCTCATCGAGAGCTAATTGATAGAAGATGTGTATAAATACTTTATTTGAACATCAAAGTCACATCCAGCGATCTCATCGAGTTTATTTTGGTATTAAATTGATATAAAATTTTTATGACTTTTGAACATCAAAGCCTCATCCAGCGATCTCATCGAGTTTATATTGGTATTCAATTGATATAAAATTATAAATAATTTTGAACATCAAAGCCACATCCAGCGATCTCATCGAGTTTATATTGGTATTAAATTGATATCAAATTATAATGACTTTTGAACATCAAAGTCACATTCGGCGAGCTCATCAAGTTAATAGTGTTGATAG